>CM076576.1:62116004-62332305 GCA_034641835.2 Pinus albicaulis
AATATCCTTGCTTGCCACATGTGAAACGATGTGATCCTTGACACCATCAAGGATCAACCTCTTTGCCTTCGCCATATCCAACTTGTACTTTTTTTGATCTGGATCTATAGGTTCGACTACCATGTTATCCATGAATGTCTTCAGACCATATTCATCCAGAAGAAACTTAGCCCGTTCCTTCCAAATCAGATAGTTGGAGGAGCCCTCCAACCGATCCTGTTCACAAAGTCCATGAGATGCCATATCAACCGATCAACTTTCGAATCTGCTCCCTCTTTCTCCCCACTGCGCAGTCCGTGGCAGGCTTACACACTTTCTGATGGAGTAGTAAGATCTGCAGCTCCTCTACTGCTCAGCTATCGAGAAATGCTGATTTCCTCGATCAGAGAATCACTGAGGAAGAATTCCCTCAATATGTGTCCGTCTGATTCCTTTTGACACTTTTTGCCCAACAAGAACTTGGAAAAAACATGCCCTCTGTCTCCTTTATTACTGTGGGCTCTGCGGCTCCCTACTTGCTTAGCTCAATGCAGTCCTACCTCTTTGGTGACTCACTCAAGAGAATGTATAAAGCTTCAACCCTCCACAGTTGAATCCATAAATCCCTCTGGGGATTCGTTTTGCTGCACTGCAACAACAATGACCTGCACTTTAGAAAACAAATCTGTCCTTCCCAATTCACATCAATGCTTTGATACCATGAGAAAATTCCTAGATCTCATACATCTAAGGAATCCTACTACTACAATCGAGTGTACTTCTCCTATTAAGTAAATTACATTACCTAATTAATTCATATCTGAATTATCGAAGCAACTACTGAAACAACCTACACTAAAAATTGATTCAGAGACAAGGAACTAAACAAGGAAAATCATTCACACATATGACACCTTTATTTTTGTCTAAGTCCCTGGAAAATCCCAATGCGAGAAAACAGGTGTAGCAGATTTGAGGGTTTTATTATTATGCAGTAGCAATGTCTGAAAACATCTCTGAATACCCTTGGGTAATTCAGTTACAGAGAGAGAAACACTGACAAAAGATTTTGTGAGAAATACCTCACTCAATCATTGAGTTTCCGACTGATCTGGATGAAGAAAACACTGCTTTGGACAAGCTCTGCCCAAACTTTGCGTAGTCCCCGCGCTAGAACTTATAGCCACTGCGTCACCCCCTTCTAGGCTCAGCGTCAACCCTCCTCCAAGTTGTTTTGCCTCTGTGGATGTTGAGGAACAGCCTCCTGGTGCCACTTTCCGGATCCCGACCTCTGAAACTGATCCACCAACAAAAATTTGAAACCTCTACCTTTGCCTTTGCGCTGCCTCTGCGTGAGCTTACGCAGTGACTGCGTCAGCCCCTCCTTGCCACGTTGGCTAGGCTAGATCACCTTTTCCTCTCTCTCTGACTGATGCTCCACTGGACTGAGGAAATATCTTCCTCTCCGGATGCTATATCTCTGCTCTTCACTACTCAGATCTCCTGTTCGAATTTCTCAGCAAACCTCGCCCCATAAATTTTGATCTTAGATCAATTCAATGTCTCGGTGTATTTTCCAAATTGCCCTCAACCCTTCCTTTATAATTCTCGTTAACGAATCAACGACCCAGATTAGAAGTCTAGTCAACGGCTAAGATCATAATATGACTTGATCCATGTCCTCTAGAAGATTCGTACTCTGTTTTATTTAATTCCCTTTAATTATTTAATTTCCCTAAGTTTAGACTTAGGGTCACCATTAAAATAATTAATTTTTCAATTAAAACAACATCCGAGTGGAATTTCCACAAACGTTTTCTGGGTTCTTTGGAATACAAGTGTCTAAGCCTCCAGAGTCCACACCAAATTTGAGACTTAGATCACTTTTCAATTCTACAAAAATCAACATGAGTTAGCTCGGCCGAGCCACAGACAACCGGTCGCAGACGCAACAAACAACCCAAAACGGACCCCAAACTGGATTTAAATTGATGTTTAGGTTTTTGGTATGCCCTCTAACCCCTCCCAATCCTATAAAAACTTACCAATAGAGTATGAATCTGATGAGGATTTTGGTCTTGACTTTGCTGAACAGATAGAGGCTTAGCTGAATGCAACTCCACTAGTACCAGTCCCAACCCCAAGTCCTCCAGTTGCATCCGCAGACACTTCCTCTAGTCAACCACGATGCAAGTGCATAGCTCGTCTATCTCAAGCTCAGCATGCGAGTGCTACTACTTCTACAGTTCCAGTTGAAGATCTTGATGTGGAGGAGGAGCCATGGGTTTGCCCCTCTGATTCAGAGTCTGAGCCAGATGATCTTGCCTTGTCTAGCAGTGGTGACTAGTGATGTTTTGTTGTAGAGGCCCTCTCGGTATCGACTCGGCCGGTTCGGTTTCAATGACTCGGCCTTTGTAAAAAATACATTATATATATATGTAAAAAAACATGATTTTAAAGATTTTCATTCATGTTTCCAAACACAAAGCATTAGAATATAGACAAAAGACAACATATGATCAAAGTAGACTCATGAATATATCCATTATATCAAAATGGAACCTGGTGCATTGTCCAATAACCTCTACCTAGTTGAGAGGGAGTGTTAAAATTGGCAATTAGGGCCAAATTCCACCTTTGGACAACTCATTTGATGGAGATGATGATTGCATTAAATTCCTATTTTCGAGAGGACCAATATTGATCTAAAGATCATCTCATTTGGACAAGTGGAAGTGTGATTTTGAATTTATGCCCACACATGTGCAAAGTGTTCAAGTCGGCCACATCAACATGTAGGCTCAAGAAGCCCAATGGACGTGTCTCTTCACCAACAACGAATTGTATAAATACAAGTGATCTCACACCTCATTTGGGATCATCATCACTCACACATTCTTCTTTCTTCATCTGATTGGTTCGTATAGCTATTGGGCAACTTCTCTCTCTCACACGTGTGGCAAAGAGGACGATTTTTTTGGGCACAATTGTAGGCCGAAATTTCAGAATTATATGACAGGTTTGAGCAACGTTGACCGAGGCCTTGTTGAGTGAGTTTGACTGTGTTTTTGGGCTCAAAGTTTTGATTTTTCTAGGCCACATCTTTGGGCACAAAAACCAAAAAATTCTGGGTTGTTTGACCTGTGTTGACCTCAGGGTTGATTGCAGAAAAATTACTACAATTTTCTCTCTCCTTTGATTGAGTTTGACCGCGCTGTTTTGGGTTGAATTTGACCTCCTGATAAGGCCGAGTTTGATTGAGGAAGACCAAGCTGTTTTGAGGAAGATTTGCTGTTTCTTTGACCAACGTTGAATTTCTGGTTAGGGCTGAAGTTTGACTATAGTTGAATGCAAAATTTGATAGGGTTGTTTTGACTTTGAATTGGGCAAGTCAATTTGAATTTTTTACTTGCTCTCTCTGCTGAACTTTTGATATAATAATAAGAATAATTGATCAAAGGGTTTTCCCCGCATTGGGGATTTTCCTGACATTTGCCACCCTGCGACCTTCTGGCATTTGCCAAATTTGGTGTTCTCTTGTCTTGGCTTGTCTCTTGCATTTTGTTTTATGTTCTATCTACATTTACTGTCAATGTGATTGCTGCTGGAAATAATTGAAAATTGTCATTAGGCTGCTAAAGGAACATTGAAGTAAATTATGCTATGCATAAAACATACTATTGTTATCTAAAATTAACACCAAACTTACCATAAGCCTGCAAACACAAAGATTAGTGCCAAAATCAAAATCCAAAGCCCAAAAATGAGCCAAAAGGGACTGCAGTTAGGGAACTAAGACCAAATAGGGCTGCGGTCTAGGGCTAGAAGCCCTCTAAGGCCTGCGAGCAAGGGTTACAAGGCCACAAAGGGCTGTCACTGCCAAGAAAAGGCCTCTAAGGCATGCGGCTAGGAGGATTAGGGCTTATAAGGCTTGCGACCAAGAGGAAAATCCCTCAAAAGGGTTGTTGCTAGGTAAAACATGCCCCTAAATGGTTGCAGTCAAGGGATCAAGGCCTTATAAGGCTTGCGACTAGCCTTCTAAGGCCACGACATCTCTGCAACAAGAAAAAATAGCCCATAAATCATGGGAATACCACCTCTAGAAACCCTCCAAGGGCTGCGACCTTCGTTGACTAGCTAGACGTCTCCTTTAGAGGCCTAGAAAACCCTCAAACCGTAGCTGTAAAGGCTAGGTGAGGCTATGACTCTCCAAAATTTAGTTTCTGCTTCAAACCCTTGAGCTATCACCTGCACAAATGAAAAATAGAAAGCCCAAATGCCCAATATATACGAAAATTTCAAATAAAACCCCAAACCCCAATACTATACAAAATAGGAATAATGAGTTAGTATTTAAATACAAGGGTCAGATTATAAAAAATATTTACAAATATTTACAATATGTACAAAAAAATAAAATTGCTCATATTAACATATTAATCTTTGTAGCACAAGTAAATATATGAGAGAATTTGAATGAATTTTAAATTTTGGCAAAACCCTCCTACATCAAATATTCGTTAGATCAGGACTTGAAGCCAAACAAAGTGTTATCCCTTCACAGTCTGTGAACTTGGGGTTTTCAAGGGCAATAGCAACTTGTAGCTCAATTGCACTTTGAAAAATAGATTATTAGATCAAGAGGGATTCGATCCACACAAGGGATCTAGAAACCTGGAGATACCTGCCAGATCCCCTAGCCCAACACCTAAAGCAAGATACCTATGCTATTAGATATTCCTTCTACCAGCAATTGGAATAATAATCATGCAACATATTAGCTCAAAGCATATAAAAATAAATCATCCAACACATACCACAGATCAGCAAGTGAGAGACACCTTGAGTTGAACCCGAAAGTCTTATGCTTTTATTACAAAAATCCAACAGAGCCTTGCTCAGTACAAAATTTTGATCTAGTTAGATCATTCTTCGTTACAATGAGGAGCTCAAAGGTTTCCTAATATAGAAAAATCAGAGAGAAAACCCCCTCAAGTGGAAATAACGGCTAGGTTGGTTGATCCTCGTCAAAATAATCTCATCCATCGATCTTCTTTTGAAATAACTCAATTGCCTCTGTCGATTGATTTTTATTCTTTTTTTTAATAGTTTTGAGGAAAAATTCGAATTTCTCTTAAAACACCTTTTTCCCTAGTCCAAAATATAATATTTTGGACTTTTATCGTCAAAAAATTCAATTTGATTTGACCACCAAGGTCCAAAGGATCAATTTCTCTTAAAAGTCGATTTTTTCTTTGGTGGAGGACTCTTAAAATTCGATTCTTTTTGGACCCACAATTTTTTTATGATTTTCCACTTGGAGAGAATTTAATTTCTCTCAAATTAATTTTTTGGCTGAAATTTAATTAATTTTCTAGCTTGTTATTTTCTTTTTAGTTTTGCCAGAAAAATTAATTAAAAGACTCAAAGGGGGGAATACATATTTTTTCCGCTCCACTAAGTGGATCTAAAAAATAATTTAGCCATCGTGTCTAAATATGAGTAACCATGCACTAAACTGTTCCTAGACACTTTTACATCAAAATATTACAATATCAACCCTTAGAAGGGGAATTACATATTTGACATGTGACCCTCAAGACTTTACCAAATTCTGCGACAAGTCACTTGATCTAGTATGAAAAATTCAGACTCGATAAATACTAGGACTTACCTAAGACCTCATCAAATGAGTTTCACCCTAGGTTTAGGGTATATCTGGGAGAAAAACTCTTCCAAATATCATTTTTAGAAACACACATAATTTTGGGAGGTTTAAACACTCCCTAGGATAAAACCCCTAAAGAAGAATCATAGGCTTACCTTGGTGTTGTGACATGGCTTAATAGTCATTCTAGAATCATTTACAATAAAATTTTGCAGAATTTGGGATTACAATGATGATATGACTGAATTTTTTTTTGCCCATTGCTCTGTACTCCACTTCTTGGACTGTTGGCATGGACATGGTTAACATCTGGCTCTGCTTGGGGACACGTTGCTTTGCCGAAGGAATGTGAGAATCCAAAATCCCGTATCCAAGAAAACAAAGTAACATCAGGTAGCTGTCTGCTCTAAATCAAAATCATCACAGATATATCATTAATTATTTGCTGGAATAGAAATCCTATTCTAACAATGAAACTACAAAACATGAATGCTGAAATGAAAACTATTTAACGACAGAAATAGAATCCTATTGTACTAACAAAAATGAAACCTATCTAAGAGAGTAGGGTTAGAGATACAATACAAAGGATGCCCTATGGAATCAGATGTCATCCCTGTGGCTTAATCTGGAGAAACTGCTTGCTAATGAGTGGATCCATTGGCTGCTTGTCTGATGTTCCTTGTTGAATCATGGTTCACTTGGGCTGATGGAGTTCCTCAGTGTTGTATTGCAAAGTCACATCAAATCTCATCCTCTTTTCCCCCCTTTGTTGATGATGCGTGAAGATTTTGAACCTTAGGCTTGTCTTACTGTAGCCTCAAAAGGTTAATCACTACTGCATTGTATTCTGTAGGATTATCCTGGATCTCCACATCATTAGGCCTCCTTGGGTTTTCAACATGATGCCTTCTTTTGACTTCACTGTATAATTTGACCGTACCACCTTCAGCTGTCTGGATAGTTGCATAGGATAAGTCCAACTGAATACATCCCCCAATATCTGTTGCAAACCTTTGAGATAAGAGCATTCCCCATACATCAGGTACATATATAACTGTGATATCCATAGTGATGATCCTGTATGGGAAATTTTCCAAATAGACTGTTGAAGAATGTAACTACTATCGATCTTCGTAATTGTACTTGAGTCATGATGTGATATATTTGTCAAAAGAAATTTATTATTATTAAATTGACTTATTAAAGCATGGGTTTCATGCTTCGGTCAATGGTCAGTAGGTCATAGCACCCTTTGAGTGCTCTAGGATTTATGTTGAGTCAAAGTTAAAATCATTTGTGTAAGAGACCCTTCTTGGGCTCCTTAAAGTCAAGAAAGAAAATTTATTTTTGTGTCTATTCTCCACCAAGTCAGCTTCCTCTCAAGTTGGCCTCATTCTCATCATGTCAGCCTCTTCAACAATTTACAAGTCGACCTCTTCATCAGTCTACAAGTCGGCCTATTATTGGATGCTCAAACCACTATATATAGCAAAAGGTACTCGACATAGTAAAATCCAGAATAAAGATCAGAGCTAACAATGCTGACAACTTGGGGTTTCACCAGAAAACCAGTAAAATTCACAGGATCTCCCAAACCAGAGGGATTAATACTAGAGAACTTACCAAAAAACAAGATTCCCAAATATTTTTCCCTTTGTCTAAGCACCACCTCCTGAGACTTGATCAATACCTTAGATGGAGCTGAACCATCATTTTAACCTGCCACTTGGAATGCCTTACCACACATCAAGGCTTTCTCAGATGAAAGTAAAGACTGAATTGGAGCAAGTTGATTTGCTTGAACAAAACCTAGGTAAGCTTGAGAGGATCCATTAATGCCACATCAAGGATAGTAAAAGCCTTCTGACTGAGCTCTTTTATTATTGGAGCACAAATACCAAGAAAATCCTCCCTTCTTACCTAAACCAACGAGGAGATCTCTACCTTTGATAAGGGTTGACAAGGCGTATTAATAGTCGTGTTAGATACTAATTAATGGGATTGAGTGAAAATCCTATCCACTTCTAAAGTTTTCTGTTGAACAATGTCAGACCTCAATTGATGAGAACCCTCAGCACCTAGTGCATGGTCGGACCTCACTTGATATCCTTTTAACTCTTCCTGGGATGAATATGCCCTTCTCATCCAAGATGTATGCTGAGAAATCAAGAGTTTCTTCGTACTCCTCCATCCTCGCATCTAAATTTGTCTCTACATCTGTCCCAGTGGACTGAATTTATTCCAATATTGTGCTAGAAGTTTTATTATTCAATAAATGTTTTGAAATTGTTTTTCTATCTTCAATGAACTGGTTGTTTGATGAACCAGCTGATTGCTATATTGAATAATTCTTTTCTTTTAGACTTTGAAAACTTTTGTCCTCTAAATCCTTGGCAGGGAAGTATTCGTACAAACATTTATGTTGCAGCTTGCTGTCTTATCTAATCATCAAAATGGAAGAGATACCCATATTCGTCAAATAAAGGTGTATGGACCGTATCCGTAAGTATTGGTAGCTGTCTTCTGTTTTTTTACAAATTGAGTCAGTGTCACATGTGATTTATTCTAGTGCAGTGTGATGGAAATTACTTTATTCAGTGGCTACATCCTAGAGAATTGCATTCTCATAATGTGGCTGTGTTGTGCTGAAACAGAAATCCAGTGCCGCTCCAGGAATTCCAGTATACTTCACTTGAGTTTACAATGTTCTCAACTCTTAGATAGCAAGGTGACATGTTCGAAAGCTCACACGCTGCATAATAAACGTGGAAGTGACTGAATTAAATGGGATTTTGTAATATATCCTACGTGTTCTAGTTATTTAAAAAAAATCACGATACACATAATATGTTGTTTGAAGAAGCAATTGAATATTTTACTGGTGTATTTCCCATGTATAATATAGAAATTTACTTATGTATAAAATGCCATAGCTCCTCGTGGAGCCTTTTTGTGGTGCCGTTTAACACATGATTTGCAAAATTGGGTTAGGTAGCTTATTCTGGAAAGTTACAGCCCTTTAATCATTTCAAGTTTTCTTTTATACGTGCTGTTCAGCTCTATTGTTCTTCCAAGACAGTGAATTGAGGTTTGACTTTTGTAAAAATAAATTTTACATTAACCGGCTACAGGTCCTTAAAAATACATCACATCATTCCATACAAGAATGTTGTCCATTTACTTGTTGAAATAGTGGTAACCTTTACTTATCGTTAGGACATTAAGCTTTTTGTTATATTACCATCCTAGTCCATATTATTTTATAATATTCAAGGTGTCTAAGATGAATCTAGCCATTTATGTGGGCACATAACCCCATTTTGCGGAAGGCACCCCAGTTGATAAGTTATGTATAAATACGCAGCTTATGAGTCTTTTATACAATCATGGATTTATTAATGATTGACTCTTTTCGCAAAGGTCCCCATATCTCTTCTTCTTGTTCATGGGTTTACTTTTCTTTATGTGTTATCTCTGTTCAAGGTTTATGCTGGGTTAGGGTTTGCTGAAGTGTTTATTATAGATCAACAATCTCTTTATCATACCAACATGGTATGAGAGCTACTTTGGAATCTTCCTTCTCTATCTTGCGATGTTTTAGGGCTGTTTCATGTCTGGCACTAGCAGTTTGGAATGCTTGTATTGGGAGAACAATTTCTTTTTTGGATTTTTACCCTCTCTTTCATCAATGCCCTCCTTTGACAACTTTAATCTTTTTAGTGGATTTAAATGGATTTTTTTGCAGGTTTGTGCTTTTTTAGGGCAATGCACTCCTCATTTCTCCTTTGTTTGGCCAAATGTTGCATTTCCTAGGGATACTTTATGTTTAAAACTAGGGTCTTGGAAGCCTTGTTTTAGCACAACAGTGGTTTTTGGTTGGTGTTTTAATACTCCACAAACAGTGCCCTACACTTTTTGGTGTTTTTTGTTTTTTCTACCTAATTTAAGGGATTATTTATTAGTTTTTCCGGCAAGCCTAGCACCCAACACTTGATTCCTAGCAGATTACAAATCTACTAATTAATTGCACAACTAGGCTCATTAACACAATTAAATCCAACTGAAGCAAGTAGCACTATGTTGGTTCATGGGTCTAGAAGGAAACACCATTGGAACATGGGAGGAGATGAAGCAACCATTCTTGAAGAAATACCTAGATTACTGTAAAGTTAGGGATCTTTGGAAATAATTTTTTAAGATGATGCAAAAGGATGATGAGAGCTTCAAGGATTATACAATCTGCAAAAGTTGAGGGTAAACAAGCTAGGTTCGGAATCTCTGTGTATTATCCTCCTTACAGGAATTAGGGATAACTATATAGACGTAGTGAATCTCACGGGAGCTAGAGACATCTGTTAGGTATAATAGGAAGAGATCTATGAACTATGTTGATGTTACTCAAGAGGCAATACAAAATTTGGTGAAGGTCCTCGAGATACAATTTGAAAGTTCACAAGGTCATCTAGAGGAGTCACTAAGGTTGAGCAATGAAACCTGTTAAACAACTTCAAGATTGATATCCTTAACTTACTTAGCTCTTAGTTAGACATCATGCAAGCAAAAAGGGAGGAAGCAAATCTGACATTGGCCACATTTTTTTCCAAATGGCAGAAGAAGCTCCCTCGATGAGAGTGTCCTCCAAATAATATAGAAATATGTGTTATATGTGAACATAATCATGCAACTAAAAATTGCCCTTGTTTGCTTGAGGTGAAGTTGGTATATCAAGGGGATAACGAGGAGACTACAAGATCTGTTTTGTATCCCATAAGTGACCATGGCCATCCCAATATTTCGTTCCATACCAACATCTACCTCATAGTTGGTAATAGTGGCCTTCCCAAGCTCAAACCCAAACTTGGCAGCATGGATGGAGATGACCTTCATCCTTTGGAAACTTACCTCGACAAGCCCAATACTATTCTCCTTAGATGCATGCACCACTCTAACATCCACAATTGATACAATTACCATCTATCCAATCTCCACAAAAAACCACCTTAAATTTTTGCCGAACACATGCTTAACCAAAACAATAAAGTAACTTAGTTCACCTACATCACTAAGATACCACCCTATCCAACTCATTTCATTTCATTTTTGGATTGTGATGACATCCAATTACGCTCAGGGAAAGTGGTCAATAATCAAACCTCCCTGATTATCTTGGAACAAGATGATGAAGAGGAGACTAGCGAACCAAATAATCAAGGCCCTTCTCGAGAGATACAACCATCCATCTTAGAGCAATCCAATTAGCCAAATTTATTTGGATCTATATAAACATTTCCTTAACTAGAAAGATTATACATAGAATTGTTAGATTTTCCTGCAATCCTTGCACCTACACTTTATTCTCACTAGATTACAAATCTATATATTAATTGAACAACTAGGTTCTGTTACCACACAATCTAGCAAGGGTCCTATGAGGGGTTCCTAAGGGACAATTACTAGACCAAATGGTAACAATGGGACAAGGACCCACTGTCACCTTAGTCAATGTCCCCTGCTCTTTACATACTTCCATCGATGGGAGGATTCTCGGTATGAAGGAAATCACTAAAATGATGAGGTCAGTGATTAGATATGGCGTGATTTCCAAAATCCCATTCAAATGAGAGGCTCAGATGAGTCAGCGTTTGAGAATGTTAATTTTAATGGCAGTTAATAATGTTGGAATGTCAGTTTTATATTAGAACATGGTGAGGAAAAATATTCTTTTTGCAAACTCTCTCATCTATCATCTGATCAGTTTGAAGAAACAGAGAGTGAAGTTCCTTGTTTTCAATCTCCCTCTCTATGATTCATCAGATCATGAGGATTCCATTTTTTCAGATAAAGAAATCTCTTATCAGGGTTGTCATGGTTTATTCATTAACTCGTCTATGTGTGACTATGTATCCTCTGTTGTCAATTATTCTAAGCCACCGATCTTCAAGGATATACCTTTTGATATCTTGGAACTACCGCAAGCTTTCAAGCACTTCAGCCTGCACTGATGGTTATGTCAGGTTCTCGCGGTCATCATGCTCGTCCCAAGCATGATCAGAGATGCCCTTTTTCTTTCAACAATCCTGATCGGTCGATCACAAAGTTGAAAATTAATCTCTCTCTCAATCTTCACATCCTTCACTTTTTTTTGATGATCATATCGCTCAATCATTGGAGGAATCATACTTGGAAAGCTCGTTCGCAAAACAAAAGTCTTTTTTATTCTTTATGTTTACCAAGTTTCAAAGTTCGGAATAATGTTTTAGCATGATAGTTTGTTGTGATGTACACAAACACTAGAATGTATCAACAGAATGTTTAGCATATGTTTTCTTGCTATATTTTTTTGCTTGGGTTTTCAGTCTTCATATGTTGCAACATTTCACATTCTTCATAATATTTCTTGTCCTTGATGCCCTCGCCTACACAGGTCAGGATATGCTTGTGTGGTTACATTAGAAGTTTCATTTTACATGAGCCTAGCATACCTTTGGTTATTTTAGGAGTAGGATTAGTTTGTTTTAGTTTTTCTAATTTTGCTTTGTTTATCCCACCCTCTCTTTTATTTTATATGTAATAAAGTTCTACATGAGACCTTGTTTGGTTTACGAAGCAAGCATGGTGAATTTTGAGAGGAAATTGTACGACTCTCAATGCTTGGATTTATGTTAATTCCTTCTCTTTGCATGGGCTTTTCACCCTTTAGTCGATGATACACTGATGGAAAATATGTTCTATCTTGGAGAAAACCTTAGTGGAATTACAATGCTTGAATTTATAACTAAACCACCTACTTTAATTGGTTTTGTGATTGTTTGGTTTTTCCTTTTCAACTAATTCGAGTAGAGTAAGGAAGGGATGAAACTCAAACAAGTGAACTGAATTTTAGATGTGTATAAATATCCTTCTCTGAAGGGACAACCTCTTATGCTCTTAATAAGTCAGGATCTATTTTCCGCCCCATGAAATCACTAAGTGTTGATGCACAATTCTATGAATAAATATGAAAATAAATAAAAGGTGAAATAAGAGAAAGGGTTCCTGCACAGGGAGGTGAAGAAAACAACTTCGTCAGGGTATTGCCCAGGCCCGCTAGCAGTGGAACAATGTTTATGTTCTTGAAGTGACTCTGTCGAGGTACTGTCCATTCCTGTTGGAAGCGGAGCAACACCATAGATGAAAACCAAGACTCTGATAATCCTTTTCCACTTGAGTATCTATATACTCATCCCTAATCGAAATAGATAAATTTGACTGATTTTTATTAATGTGTCACTGATTAAGAGAATGGTAGGTAATATATCTATAACTCAAGCTAAGTAAAGAAGCCATGGTGATTGATGAAATGAACACTACTCTCTGAAGAGTTAGACCCGGTTTACAAGAGATAATACCCATACAAGAAGTTGGAGTTCTACCAGTGTGTCACCAATTGTTGTAGTTGCTACAACCCCCCTCCAAAATTTTGCTCGTGCCTTCATTTTGGAGCCTACCTTCTATCCATGAGGACTCATCTTTCATTGTCGTCAATTATTATGTTAGATGTTGAAGACTTATATTTGCATGCAACGCTTGTGACTAGTTGTTTTGACCTTAACTAATCATTTTCAAACACAAGCCATCTCCTGCCTTGACCTTGCAACATTGTCAGTTTTCCCTCTTGGAACTGCTGAATCCACTGGCTTTGGAAATTATGCTGGGCCTTGAGAACTATGCAATCATGGAAGACAGTCCAGTCTTGGGCTTAGAAACTGCACAAGAGCTTCTTTTCCTCTTAGAAATCGCACAATTCACTAAGGTGAGGAATTGCACAAGCCCTTAAGCTTTAGAATTGCACAATCCTTTTTGCCAGTGTGAACGGGCAGTTTCTAGAAAAATCAAAGTTGGCAATCCTAAAAGATAGGAGTTTCCCAATTAATGTCCAATTAAGTCCATTAAGTTTCTAATTATGACTTTCATACAAGTGATATTTTTTCCTTGATTTTAGGCATGTGCGTCATAAACCCTCTAACTTGCCTAGATCTATTTAATAGATGCCCCTAGAGCTCATTTTCAAATTCTATCTTGGAGCTCTAGCCTTCCCAAGGAGATCAAGGAACTTTCGGCTAAGTTTGTGGCACTTTTCTGGGTAAGTTTTGCATGTATCACTTTTTGTCGCTTTTTTTGTCACTTTTGCTTCTATGAGTGCTATTTTTATTGTTTCTCTTCATATTAGCTATATTTTTAACTATTATTATCTTGTACAAGTGTTGGTTTGGTTCTTCATTCACATTTTCCAAGTGTCGCATTGATTTCTTGTTTTTTTCCCACCAACAATTGTCGTTGTTGGGTCACTTTGAGTATGTTTGTTTTTCCTCTTGCATACATGTTTATGGCACATAATTTTCACTGATCTATCTTCCCCTTAGCTCGATCTACTTTCCTTCCTACCCCGACACTCATATTTTTCATTGTTTTCTCTCTTTCCCGCATAGATATGCGCAATCATGGCCAACAGTTGCCTTCTCCAGATGCGCAATATGCATTCTCAAGAGACAAGATTCTTGCTTGGCCTATGATATTGCGCAATGCAGTCACTGGATTTACCAACTACACATTGTGCATTTATACACCTCAATCCTCAACCCTGGTCACTGAGACTGTGCAATGCGCAATTTCTTCCTTCAGTGTGCCCAACTGGGATTATGCATCGTGCAGTCTCAAGCCTCTAGGTTTCACTTTGTCTAATGAGACTACGCAATGTGTAGTTCATGAGCCGAGTCTCTCACATTAATCCCAATAATTACATTATATTTCCTCTAAATCATTGAGTTGCTACCTTGATCTTGTTGAATAAACTATTTTGCTTGAGCTAATGTGTGTTTTCCATGAGTGCATCTTGTCATACATGTACTTTATATTTTTGAGGTTATTTCTCTCCTTCAGTTGTTATCATCATGGAACCAAAGATATCCGCCTCAAAAGACACAATAGAGAGTAGCACCAATGAAATAGTTGAGATTGCTTCCCTTACCATGTCATTTCTTTTAGAAGCACAACTATTCATTGAGAAAGATTCAGACATTACATGGCACACAGTAAAATATGTGTTCACATCCATCAGTTACAAAGGAAATCTTTAAGACAGATAGGTTTACATCAATTTCTAGAAGTTAGGATTACACAAGATTGCATGAAGGTATCTGGCCTTTCCTTGTGTAGACAATTGATGCAAAGAGCATGATCCTCAATAGTTCCAGTGGACAAAGGATTTCCTCTTTTGCAGCACATGATTTTCAACTGATTTATCATTTGTTGTTGTTGGAAGTGTACATGGATTCCCACTTATATGCAGTCACCAGTTACCTGAGCACGAAAGATGCCCTCAAAGGTTGGGTGAAAGAGCCACCCAAATTGCGCAAGACACCCAAAAACACGTATAAGACCAAATCTCTTAGGAAATCATTTCATTACTTGATAGTTATATGTTGTGGAATCTACGGTTAAAAGAGTACAACGACATTTCCTGAAGGTTGGGAATTATTGCTGCATCAAATTTTGAATTAAGGGAAAGCATTCCACTGGTTGGACTTATTGGATCAACAATTAAAGATCCATGTTACTAATTCCAAGAACCTTCCTAAGGGTAAGAAAGCCAGGTTCTACATGTTTTCTTACTTGTTGGATGTGATATGTGCTTAGAGCTTTTCCCTGACATGAGTCGGACTTGGTCACCAAAGGAACCTTCTATGCACATTTACTGCAAGTTGCTTTCAGAGTGCAGCTACAAAGGAGTAGTGGAGAAGTTGATTGATCACTTCCTCATACCAATGTACAAGATGATCTTTGAGGAAGAGCCACCTTGCATGTCCCGTGAGGCGATGGAAGCGCTATCAGAACTTGTTGATTTTTTTGCCTCACCAGATGGAACTTACCTCAGGGTGTTTGGTGGTCAGAAGTCTTCACATTTTCTACCAAGATATGTCGCTGAAAAATTGGTCATGCATGAAGTAGGTTATCATCTTTCCACAAGTTTATCAGAAGTGTTGCAGAGGAATAAGAAAGCACATTGGCCCACTCTTCCTTTAGAAATTGGATTGTATGAGATCAAGAATATAAAGAATGTGGAGACTGAGGGCAAAGAGATAGAGAAATTTTCTTTCGATCGCATGGAATATCACCCATACTATCCTAGGAGTGTTTGCAAACAACATTGTGCAAATATACATTTCAGTTGGTCGATCGGGACTTATTCCAGACCCGAGTAGTAAAGAATAAAGAATTGATATAATGCATCTAAGCCCTGCACACCAGTTAGATTTGTAGGTACATCACAAGTTCCTCCTTAGCAAGAATCCACTCTAGAAGCATAACCATTAGAAAGACACAACCCAGTGCGCGAAAAGGGTAGGAGGAATTTTGCGCAGAGTCTAGCAAAAGAGCAGATCCGAAAATACATAGCAGATCCCATCATCTTGAAAGCGACCATAGCAGTAGGAATAAGAATTAAGGAAGAAAGAAGAACAAGAATAGAAGGAATAAGAAGAGAGGCGGAAACAAGAAGAATAAAATCAGAAAAAGAAAGAGAAAGAAGCATCACTGGATCAAGCCGAAGAAGAACATATTTAGTTACTTGAAGAAGAAAGCAAGCAGTTGCAGGATAAGGAACTTTCACAAGAAATTAAAGATTTGATAGTGATCCAAGATATCGAGGTATAACAAGAGTAACAAGATCGGGATGTTGATCTCATGCCTTCCACGTGGCATATCACCATTCAGTCTCCTCTTCCTATAGTTGGGCAAGCACCAAGCGAGTAAGAGGAAATTTCTCCTCTTGATAAAGGTCTAGTGATGGATATATACAGTTTGACTTATGATGAGCTACAAAATAAGATCACACGGGCAAGGAATAAACATTTCCCAGATGATCCCGCACATCCTACTTCTATCAAATAAAAGGTGATTGTGATGGACACCAGTAAGAATCCAGAAGCCTTTGTTGCAGCCAACTTGGCCTTCGCAAGAGCCTCCAAGTCGAATACAGAATATTTGATGGCCAAGAGTAAACAAATGACAAAGTAATTAGAGGCTGCAAGGCAATAAACTGAACAGCTCTAGGCAGAGGTCTAGAAATAATATATTGCACAGGTGTATTTAGGAGAACTCAAGGTAGACATACTTGGTTAAGTATCCGCATTGGGATAAACCATGAGTAAATTCTATGAGGAGCTTATCACCGTGCACAAAGCAAATGTCCGCTTACATGGCATGCAACAGAAATGTAATTACAATGATAAATCTCTCAAGTTTATTCATACATCCATCATTGTTGTGCATGAATGGGGAATGTCATACAGAGGTGCACCTCTTGAGTTGGTAAAGAAGACAAGGCAACAAGTTGAGTTGGAGAAATAAAATGTGTGGATGCTTATCCAAAGTAACAAACAACTCAGTTCTTTCATCGCCAACATTCAGGCCTCTTATGCATGGTTGTAAAACAGTGTGGATTTCATGGTGAAGTTACACAAGATCCCTTCAGTTGGCTTGCTAACCGAAGCTAAAGGCAGGAACAAGGTAAGATAGGAGGTTGAAGAATACTTGGACCAGTTCAGGCAGATTTCCACCAAGGGAGATCTAGAGGTTAACATGCATGATATGCAGAAGTATATTGTGTAGAAATTTGAATAACTGTTAAATTATTCACCGAGATTATCCTGATCACACACTATTTGAGCTTCATGTATAATACATAACCTCTTCTACTATTGATCATTAATTGCGGAAATATAAACAATCGCATGCGCACATTAAAACCATAAACAATCACACATATAAACACAGTATTTATGGGAAAGCTTAAAACTGAAAACCCCCAACTATCTGTATATTATAATGATAGAGATCATGTAACAATCATTGTACAAACTCCTCACAAGCTCTCAGTACAATCTCCAATTGTTACACACTACACAAGCTCAGATCATACAAAACACTTGCTCCAATCTGCTCCACCTGTTAGCCAGCCTCTACTGCGCAATCCAATATGGATAATCATGAGATCAAGGTTCAAATCCCACCAGTATGTACTGTGCAATCCTCATTGACTTCTCAATCAATGTGTGTGCAAATCTCATGCACCAGTATAGTCACAACTGATAGTCACACTGCTCTTTCACCTACCTCTTCACTGGTCTCCACTGAAACTGTCCATGCACTGAAGTTAACTGATGTATTCTTTAGTTGATTTATGAGTTAATAATTAGTGAATTAATTAATAATTAATTCACACCACTCTCACTAATTGTATCAATCGGTTAGACTAGATACAACTAGCTCAACTAAGTTAAACTGAACACAACTCCATTAACTGTCTCATCAACTCCACCAAACTCTGTCACATGAGTTCTAACTGAAGTCAACCATGCAATAGCTCCACTGAACCCTAGGAATAGCGTAATTCCTTCTGGTAGCTGCATGTGCCACATCCGTGACTCGAACTGAAGTGCTCCAAGAGGATAAGATAATGTTTAGAGTCCAAATATTATTAAGAGCTAATAATATTCGACATATCTATTTTTAGACTAGCAATATAAAAATAGATTCCGCCGAATATGTCTAAAATAGAAGTCCATCTATTTTTCCCGACTTGACCAACCATCCACAAATAGCATCTTGCAACTCATAGAACATGATCCATATGTCTAAAAATAGACATAGTCTAAAAATAGACTTTGCGCCAAAAATGCCCTGCTGATCCACTTAGTGAGGCGACTCCTTTCCACTAGCTCCTCATCTTGTTGCAATCTCAACATATTGGTGGCCAATATCAACACCACGTTGTTCCTATTGAATAAAGAAACTCAGATTGGATCCAAGACCATGCTCTTGAGATGTGGAGGCTAGAGTCCGCTACCAGCTCGATCCCATCGCAAAGTTTGGTGAAGTTATCGCACAATATAAAGCTTCGCATCATTATGTAACGAAGCTACAAGTTTAAGTGGATGAGCTAGAGGACCCAAACTCCAAGCAGCAATGTTGTTTGTATTATTAGGCTTGTCTAGTTGGCTCTACCCAATTTTGTCCTATATGGGTCTGTAAATATTGTGTTTAAAATATACATTGGAAGAGGAAGTCCAAGTGTCAATTTTGGAATATGAAGAGTCATTATGTAAATGAAGTCAAAGGGTCAAAAAGGAAGATGGACATACATCCCATGCGTTTTAAATATAGTATATACCCTCATAACTCATGTAAAGGGATTTTGGTGGGTCTTTTGGCTTAGGATCGAAAGCTAGGGAGGTTTTTTTAGAGCCTTGGCTTCTCCTTTAGCATAGAAAGATTATCTATCTTTGGAGGAGCATGTGTTGGCTTCATGTTCCACTATTGGGACTAGTGGTTTGTCAATTGTACATGTATGTTTTGAACTTTCACTTTAATAAAAGCTCGGAGTCGGCATGTCTTCATGCATATGTCGTGGATGTAGTAAGACTATTCTTGTTATGTTTATGATATGTGTTATTTCATTTATGTTGACACTTATGAACTATTTCATTTTCCTTAGTATGAATCTTGTTGAATGTGTGTTGTCATGTTATTTCGATGATGGTTATGTTGTGAACTATTTTGCAGGTTACCTTATGATTCTCCAACTGCTTGTGTGTCCCTTTCAAGCTAATTACTATTACAGGCTTCTAAGGGGCCCACTCTCTTTTCTTTCGGTGTGATGGAACTTCTCATGCATCACACTTGACTCTTCACAAAATTATACACTTGTTTCCCCAAAGTTACGTATACATCATTCTATGCGGTTATTGCAACCAAGGCACACCCTTAAAACCCATCGCTTTGGCAATCGGTCGTATTCGGTGAGTTCCTACTCCGAACAATGTGAGGTCTAATTGGGAATTCACATCGAGGAGACCACTTGCACTAGTTGATAGCTTCCATCACCGTCAACACATTCAAATGTGTAGAAATTTGCATCGACCAGATTTTCAGTTTCTCCTTATTTATCCCATAAAGTTAAATGCCCATTCCCATAGCCATACATTCAACAAGCTGGAAAAATAAATATTTTATGAAAACACAAATTCTAGAAATTTCACAGTGTAGAAATGCAGAAATAAAACTCAGAAAGAACAAACAAACAAACAAAAATCAGCCACACAGAGAAAATAGACACGCTGATTTTTGGTCAACTTGACCCTGGAAAACCCCCCTACAACTCTTGGAGAAAACCAGTTCGAAAGCTTTTCTTTATTTTTTGAATATTGCTTTTACAGTGAAACAGAAAAACACAATAAAAATTCTAACAACCAAATTTACAGAATTATCTCGATTTCCGTGCTTACACAACGTCTTGGAAATTGTGCCAAATCAAGGACTTGCAAAACAGAAATTATTACAGCATTAATCACAGCAATAAATGTTGTACGACCACCTAGAAAAACGTGCCAAAATCAGTTGTACAGTACTGTACCAACTATACAGATTTGTATAGCAACCCTCCTCGAAATTTGTGCCCAAAAACAACCTTGAAATCAACATTGAAACTGTTGTCCTTTTTCTCGATTTTTGTGCCGAAAAATCAACAGCACTTCTCGATTTCCCTGCCCAGATTTCTACCTCAAACTTCGTGCTTAATGTTGTTGCCCTCTTCCTCGATTTTCGTGCCTCCCTTTCTTGGAAACAATGCCTCTCTCTTGCTGTACAAATTTCTGCCTTGGGATTTGTGCCAATAAATGCTGCGATACTTTTTGGTGAATCTCCTCATTGTTGCCCTCTTTCTTCTCACTGCTCAGAAAATCTCCTTAGCTTTCTCTTCTCCTCTCTCAATCTGTGCATGAAATAATGAATGACCTTTTCTCGCCTTTTCCTCCTTTAACCTAACCCTAAGTGACTTTTGAGGAATCCCTAAATCTAATGGCTGAGATAGCTTTAGATCTAGGGCTGATATTAAATGCTCATTTAAATCTCACTTTCTATTTTTTAATTCACCCCATTTTAATAAAGACCCTCTTAGTCATTTATTTCCAAAGTCACTTTTCACTTTCTAATTTCACATTGACTTTATTAAAGGCACTTTAAAATTAGACTTAGTAACTTTATCACTGAAAGTCACTTTTAAATTAGATTTGACTTTATAACTTATAAAGTCACTTTAGGAAAAAAAAGTGAAATACATTTAGACACTTTTCTCTAGGCCAAAGATAAAGCCTTAGGAAACCACCTGTCCTCCGGTAACCAAATTTCAACACTCCCTCTTACCGAGGAAGGTGTTCCTCACCAGTTGTCTCTGAAGTAGACATGCTTGCCCCGTGGTAAGGCTTTGGTAAATATATCTGCTACCTGCTCATCTGTGGGAATATACTCAAGCTTCACAACTCTCTTCTGAACATAGTCTCTAATGAAATGATATTTGATGCCGATATGCTTTGACCTGTCATGAAATACTAGATTCTCCGTGAGTTTAATGCAACTCTGATTATCACAGAGAATCACTGAAGGTCTCAACGACTGACCAAATAAGCCAAACAACATCTTGCGAAGCCATATGGCCTCACAACTAGCTAGACTGGCTGCCATGTACTCTCCTTCCACTTAACTCAATGCTACTAACTTCTTTCGGTTGAACCACGACACCACTGCCGAACCCAACCCAAAGCAACACCCTGAAGTGCTCTTCCTATCAGAAGCACAACCTGCCCAATCAGAATTAGTGTAACCTGCCAATCTCACTCCATCCCCCTGCCTATAATCCAGACCATAATCCACTGCCCCCTGCAAGTACCGCAAAATGTGTTTTGCAGCAACCCAGTGCACCCTCCTGGGCTCACACATGAACTGGGTCATCGTGTTGACTGCAAAACATATATCTGGTCTGGTGTTGACCAAATACATCAAGGAACCAATCAGCGGACTATACAATGTGGGATCCACCAACTCAGAATCTGAAGCGTGAAGCTTCTTCCAGTTGGTGATCATTGGTGTCGACATGGGTCTACAATCCTCCATGTGGAACCTGCCAAGGATGTCCACAATATACTTCCCTTGCCCCAGGGAGAAATGCCCCTCCTCCTGCCACACCTCCAAACCTAAAAAGTAATGCATCGAGCTAATGTCCTTCATCTCAAACTCCGATGCAAGATCTCTTTTGCAGTGCTCTATGAGTCTCTCTGCACCCGTAATGACAAAGTCATCCACATAAAACACTAGAATGAGAGGCTCCTCACCTATCACAATAAAGTAAAGGTTCAGATCTGCCTCACTCTTTGTGAAACCCATCTCCTACAAGTATGTATCTATCCTACAGTACTAAGCTTTGGGAGCTTGCTTCAGGCCATAAAGGGCCTTCTTCAGTCTGCACACATGGGACTCCTTCCCATGCACCTCAAAGCCCTGTGGCTGCTCAATGTACACCTCCTCCTGTATGAAGCCATTGAGAAATGCGGTCTTTACATCAATCTGGTGGATCTTCCAACCCATTTCTGCTGCTATCGATATGATGGAGCGAATGGAAGTATATCGAGCCACGAGAGCGAAGGTCTCCTCATAATCAAATCCCTCTACCTGGGAGAACCCTCTAGCCACAAACCTTGCTTTGAATTTCTCAATGCTACCATCTGCAACATGTTTTACCTTGTAAAGCCATCTGGAAGTAACCACAGATTTTCCCTCAGACCTCGGCACCACCTCCCAAACATCATTCTTCATGATAGAAGAATACTCCTCCTCCATGGCCTCTCTCCAGACCTGCTGGCTAGCTTCCTTCTCATAGCTAGAAGGTTCAGAGTCTAAGATGTTGGAAACCATTGCCATATAGCTACAGAACCTATCAGGTGGTCTGCTCTCTTTGACTGACCTCTTAGGCCCAACAACATATGTGGCCTCTCTCAAGGTATCCTGAAGCCACTTGGGCTTCCTCTTCCCTAATCAAACTTCTCCGGCTGGAGAATGAAACTCCTCCTCCTCATCAGGAGCTTGAACTCCTAACTGTCTGTCTGCTGTCCTCCTGCCTGAACCTGAACCTGTAGACGTTGAAGTACCGTGTGAATTTTCTATTAGTGGACTCCCTAGTGAATTGCTCTACGGACTGCTCTACATGCTGCCCGAAGCACCACCCCTCTGACTCTGCAAGCCACTGCTCACTGATGGACCTGACATCGTAATTGATGTACCTCTGGATCCTCCTGATCCTTGCCCACTAGATCCCTGCGACTGACTCAGCTGCTCCTGAGGGTCTGGCTGATCCAAATACTCTAACTCCCGTGACCTCCTGAAAGTCCTGTCCTCCTCGAACTTCACATCCCGCCTGACAGCAACTATCCTCTGTGTGGGAATATAAATCCGAAAGGCTTTCGAGGCCTCATTGTAGCCCACAAAGATACCCTTCTCTGTGGTGGGCTCTAGCTTGGTCCTCTTCTCCTTGGGTACGTAGGAGTATGCAATACACCCAAAGATACGAAGATGACCAACATTGGGCTTCTTCCCAGAAAAAGCCTCCTCCAGAGTCACACGCCCCAAGGCACGATGCAGACTCCTGTTCTGCAAATATACAACAGTGATGCAGGCCTCTACCCAAAAAAACAATGGTAACCCCTGATCATGTAGCATGTATTTGGCAGCCCCTTCGATGGATCTGTTCTTCCTCTCCGCAACCCTGTTCTTCTAGGGTTTGTAAGGAACTGTGAAATCCATCATAATGCCTGCCTTCTCACAATAATCAACAAACTCACCAAGGGTGTACTCTCCTCCATTGTCCGACCTCAGGGACTTGATCTTCCAACCTGTCTGAATCTCTACAAGAGCTCTGAACTCCTGAAACTGCTTGAAGACCTCACTCTTGGTCTTCAAGAAAGAAATCTAGGTCCTCCTGGAGTGATCATCAATGAATAATACATAATACTCATATCCACTCAAGGAAACATGAGACATCTGACCACTCACATCAGAATGAATCAAATCAAGTATCCTAGTGGATCTGCTGTCACTGCTGGGAAAAGGGGATTTGGAAAACTTGTCCATCGCACATCCTCTGCATGTATCAAAGTGATTAGTATTGAAATCTGGCACACCTGTAGTGATCTCCCGCAATGTCCTCAAGGCTCCATGATACATGTGCCCCATCCCGCGGTGCCAAATATCACACAGCTCTGAACTGATAGCTCTGCTGTCGGTACTACTACTCAATGCCAAAAGGGGTTGAAATGCAAACTTAGACACCTTTGCATGGCGTACACCTATCACTCTAGCTGAATCAGCTGGAGCGCCCCTGGGATATATCAGCACCTGTCCTCTCCTGAACAATATCTCATATCCTCTGTCCTCCAATGCTGAGATGGATATGAGGTTCTTCCTCATCCCTAGCACATATAGAACATCTGACACATTCAAGGGAGGTTTGGGTTCCCTGTTAAATGTCAATGTCCCCACACCGACTGCTCTAACAATGCTGTCATCTCCGAGTACTAATTCTATATCAGTGCCACTCTCTGAAAGCTTCGAGAAGTACTCACAGACTCCTGTCATATGACATGAAACCCCACTGTCAACATACCAGATACCTGAAGATGCTCCGCTAGTGGAGGGAAATGCACACTCCCTCTCAACCTCCGTGGCAGGTGATCATGCACTAGTGGACTCACAAGCAATGAACCCAAACTCCTGATCAAAGCTATTCGTAAAGTCCTCTATCTCTGCGAATGCTGCCATGCTCTGGTTCTTCCCCTTCTTCTTCTTCTCCGGACACACAACTGCATAGTGTCCCATCTTTTGACAATTCCAACACTTCACCTTGGAATAGTCCTTCTGCGTGTTCCCTTGTTTACCTTTACCTTTGCCTTTGCCCCCACCACTGCTTGTGGAAGCTTGCTTCTTTCCCTTGTCTTTCTTGCCTCCTGCCAATAGTGCTACATCCTCATCCTGCTCAACTGGTTTCGCTGCCCCAAGCTGGGTTTTTCTGATTTCTGTCTGTATGCAATCATCCCATAACCTCTTCCAAGTGGGAAGGGTCTCACTTGCACAAACCCCATCAGCAAAGTTCAGCCATGAACTGGGAAGGTCATTTACTGCAATCCGCACCAACTCAGTGGGTAGAATGGCCTCTCCAACTACTGCCAATGCATCTCTCACATTAGTAATCTTTGTGAGATATCCATTTGCACTATTAGTCTTACCCATTTTAATGGTCTTTAGCTTCTCCCTTAGGACCATTTTTCTGTTCTCATTGGTACTCTGGTAGAGATTGGTCAGTGCTGTCCACATCTCATGAGCATATCTCTTTCCTCTCTCATGAGGAATGCAATGGTCTTTGATTCTATCTAGAAGCAGTCTCTTACCCTTGTTATTCTTTTTATTAAAGGTTGCCAACTGAACAACATCAATAGGCACATTAATAGGGTGCTGTGCGGTATGCACCATGATATCTCAGACTTCTCCCTCCTCAAAGATGCTCTGCATTCTCTCCTTCCAAACGCTGTAGTTACTATGCCCATCCAACCTATCCTCCACCCTCAAGCCCAAAGGCATGCTTGCTGTTCTAATAAACTGAAAATAACACTGCTGTAGTAAAGGTAATGATTTCTATGTGAAAAATCAGCTTGCTGTAATTTCTGAGTGAAAAATCAGCTTGCTGTAATTTTTTCTTCTTGCTGTCCCAAACCGCTTTTTCAGCAAAGTAGCTCTGATACCATGTAGAAATTTGATAACCCAATCCCGGTTTTCAGTTTCTCCTTATTTCTCCCATATAGTTAAATGCCCATTCCCATAGCCATACATTCAACAAGCTAGAAAAATAAATATTTTCTGAAAACACTAATTCTGGAAATTTCACAATGCTGAAATGCAGAAATAAAAATCAGCCACACACAGATTTTAGACATGCTGATTTTTGGTTAACTTGACCCTGGAAAAACCCCCTACAACTCTTGGGGAAAACCAGTTCGAAAGCTCCTATTTATTTTCTGAATATTGCTTTTACAGTGAAACAGAAAAAACACAGTAAAAAATTCCAGCAACCAAATTTACAGACTTATCTTGATTTCCATGCTTGCACACCGCCTCGGAAATTGTGCCAAATAAGCAACTTGCAAAACATAAAATTTTACAGCGTTAATGACAACAATAAATGCTGTACGTCCACCTTAGGAAGCGTGCCGAAACATACTGTACGGATTTGTACAGCAACCCTCCTCGAAATTTGTGCCCATAAACAACCTTGAAATCAGCATTGAAGTTGCTGTCCTTTTTCTTGATTTTTGTGCAGAAAAATCAGCAGCACTTCTCTTCAATTTCCATGCCTAGATTTTTGCCTCAAACTTTGTGCTTAATGCTACTGCCCTCTTCCTCGATTTTCGTGCCTCCCTTTCTTGGAAACAATGGCTCTCTCTTGCTATACGGATTTTTGCCTTGGGATTTGTGCCAATAAATGTTGCTGTACCTTTTGCTGAATCTCTTCACTGCTGCCCTCTTTCTTCTCATTGCTCAGAAAAATCTCCTTAACTTTCTCTTCTCCTCTCTCAATCTGTTCATGAAAGAATGAATGACCTTTTCCCTCATTTTCCTCCTTTAACCTAACCTTAAGTGACTTTTGGGGAATCCATAAATCTAATGGCTGAGAGAGTTTTAGATTTAGGGATGAGATTAAATGTTCATTTAAATCTTACTTTCAATTTTTTAATTCACCCCACTTTAATAAAGACCCACTTAGTCATTTATTTCCAAAGTCATTTTTTCTTTCTAATTTCACATTGACTTTATTAAAGTCACTTTAAAATTAGACTTTAGTAACTTTATCACTTAAAGTCATTTTTAAATTAGATTTGACTTTATAACTTTATAAATTCACTTTAGGAGAAAAATTAAATTCTTTTGGAACCACCTGTCCTCTGGTAACCAAATTTCAACAAAATGAAGATTGTAAATTCTTGTGTTCAGGACGCAGGCCCAAAATAATTAAAGAATGTAAAAGTCGATTACATGAGCCAACACTAGTTGTCGCATAGATAAATGTCTTGGGATGATGTGTTTTAGACCACTTTTTTGAATGTACAATAGCTCCCAAAAAAATGACTATTTCACAAGTTTGAACCCTTTGAACTTGAGCATACTTCACCTTCAGGGGGAAGGTCGAACTCCTAGGAACCCTAAGCCAAAAGAAAATACTCGCTGACCCTAAATGATGTGCCCTAACTATAGGGTCTACTTAAAATAAAATTTCCCAACTAGTACAAAATAAAGCACAAGCACATCAATAGGAAGAAATACCTTGAATATCGAGAAGAAGGAAATCTAGAGATGAAACTAACTTTGATGCCCTAGCCTCAGACTTGATTAAGATGCTTCTTCACTAGTCTGAATCTTTCAGAGAGCTATAAAAATGATGGACAGTTGATGAGTTTTGAGGAGGGAAATAGACTTGGTTTGATAAGCTAGGAGAGGGCTTCTAAGTAGACGTTGGCATATTTCATAGGCCCTAAGTATCTCATTAATAATATGAAGCGAACAAAGTTCCTTCTCAAGCTTAAATACTCCAGAACACTTGGAATACAAAGATATCCATGAGAATAAAAATATTACATTAAAAGATATGAGATAGATGATTGAATGTTACAAATGAGGCCTACTTATATACCTACGCAGGTGCCTCTTCATGAAAGGTCATGAATTATCAGACATGACCTTTCAACCTAATTACTAATTAACTAATTAATCACTATTTACATTATTTTATTCATTACATTGCCTTCTCCTCAAAAAGCTTTGTCCTCAAAGCTTGTCGGTGAAAGACCTCGATTTATTTTCCTGCTACGAACATCTTCTCGTCTCGAGGTAGTCATCCTTGTCGATACAAGCTGATATGATCCTCTAAGTGACAAACAAAACTGTCGCACTGAGAATGGATCGGACCATCCTAAATCAATCTTCTGTGGAACCTTACAATGATTGGTGGCATGGGATGATTTGTTAGTATTCTTCAGAATATCAGCTTGTTTTTGTTCTGAATACATAGCTTGGTTGAGTTGTCTGCTCCCGTGATTTGGATGTCGATAGGGAACTTTTTTGGTGTGACATTGATTTTCTTTTGGCGAGGACATTATTGAGTAGGTTACATGACCTTCACTTAGTATGTTCCTCGTCTGAACTGCAACATCGAAGTTTGTATCGTTTGCGACTTGCCTGTCTTCTTCTTGAGTTGTGACATTTACTGGATCAATGTTCGTTTTTCCTGCAACTTGAACTTCTACATTTGTCGGTTTCGACGACTCTTTTTCAACAAGTTGTTGCACCTTGTTTTCCAACGACTTCTCATCCTTCTTCAATTTCTTAATTTGCGTTAACAATTTTTCGTTGTGGTCCTTGAGGCGAGCAACTTCTTCATTCTTGTTAGTTGTGATTTTTTCAACTTCCTTTTGCATATTTTGGATCGCCTTTTTACTTTCTTGAGAAATTACTTTTGAAATTTCTTGAATGTCTTCAGGTGTCATTGAATTTCGCTTTAAGTTGACGTCTTGTAGCGTTATTTTCTTATTTTTGTAGGAGAATGTTAAAAAATTCTTTTTTTGTATTAAGGATGAATGACCCTAGTGATTTCATCCAGAGAGAACCCAAAATTATATCACTATTGTTACAAAATAAGGTTTTAACAGTAAACTGCGAGACCAAGTAATACTCCCCAATACTTAGGTGTAGATTCCTTATGTCGTATTGTTTTTCATTTGCGTTAATTGAATTTGTTTCGATTATATTTGATTCATGGATCACTAATTGGTTAGCACATTCAGTACTAACATAATTATCCTTTTGATTAAGATCGATAGATATGAGAACTTCCTTTCCCGCAAGTGACTCTTTGATTCTAATTAGTGTACGGACAAACATAATATAATTTTCAGGAAATCTTCTTTCTTTCCTTTCCAAATTAGATTCAATTTCCTTTTCATCAATGATTGATTCCATTTTGTTTGTTGGATTGAGTTTTTAGGGTTTTTAAGGTAACCCTTCCTAACTTTCTCTTCTTCTTTTTAATAAAGTTATTATTCCTTCATTTTTTTTTAATTAAATAATTTTAATTAATTAAATTAATATATATATATATATATATATATATATATATATATATATATACCGAAATTTTTCTCTTTATACTTAAATAAAGGGATATGCTTTCATGTAACCACTTGTTCACTTTAATATTCTCTTTTTCCTTTTATATACCTTGGAGCTTTAATAATGATTCCTTAATATTTTAAGAAATCCTTAATAATATTTTTCCTTCCAATTTTTTGAAAATCACTTCCTTGATTTCTTTTTATGAAATCTTCTATAATTACTAAAAAGATGTTTGACTTTCATAATATATATATATATATATATATATATATATAACAATTGATTATTATTATTATTATTATTATTTTTCTTTAACTCTTTTTTTTGTTGTTGAAAGGTTACAACCCTAGTGAAATGTGGCTATTCACATATATTCACCTATAAAATATATGTCCACTTATGTGTATTTGACTCTGTTAATGTTATCCATGTAAAAGTACACTTACCAATCACACATAGATTTCTTATTCCTTTTGTTCTTATTTTACCTTGCAAATACCACAGGCAATTACCATGGGCTTCTAAAACCACGAGCTTGTAAACCACTTAAGAATAATCAAAATAACCTTATCTACTCTTCCTTCTTTCTCTTTCTTTTTTATTTTTAAATTGTCTTGGTATGTACGTATATGTACTACTTTATATATATCTCTCTTTATTTATTTATTTTTTTTAACTTATATATATATATATTGACTATATATATATTGCTTTTGCTTCTTCTTTTTAAAAAATTTCCTTTTTTTCTTCAAATTTTTAATTTTGGCCAAAGGCCTACTGGTGAAATTTATTCAATTTTTTAATTTTGGCCAAAGGCCTACTAGTGAAAATGGAGAAACTCCAGACTAGTAGCGAAATGCTTCGACGACAAAAATGTTGACGAATTTTTGATGGCTAAAGGCCTGGACCGAGGAGCGTAGCTCTGTGCAGCAATGAGCGGCCAGCAGATAAAACTGCTTCGATACCAAATGAAGTGAACAAAGTTCCTTTTCAAGCTTAAATACTCCAAAACACTTGGAATACAAAGATATCCATGAGGATAAAAATATTATATTATAAAAGATATGAGATAGATGATTGAATGTTACAAATGAGGCCTGCTTATATACCTCTGCAAGTGCCTCTTCACGAAAGGTCATGACTTATCAGACATGGCCTTTCAACCTAATTACTAATTAACTAATTAATCACTATTTATATTATTTTATTCATATATTAAATTATTTTAATAAATATCATTTAATTTGGATCTTGTGCTCTAAGGAAAGAGCTACTTTAGTTTTAATGACATAATAATAATTATTTAATATTTGTGTTAATGATCATGACTAGAAATATTTTCAATTCCACTAGAATTTAATGATTGGCTTGGTTCATTTGGTCCTACCAAGGTTGTGAAGTCGATGATATATTTATTTTCTTTGGTTCTTGAAATTATTCAACTTATACACAATGAGATTGTGGCGAGAATTACTGTCATATATTGACAATCGTAGGTGAATAAAATTTATATACATTGCTTCTTACTTTTTTGAGTACCTCCAGTTTTCAAGGCGACACATCATTGTCAATATCAACAAGTCAAACCCTTAAATTAATGATAAGGTGTCATGTCACTACACCTTGGTGTTTTAGCCCACCAACTGGGGCTATCAACTTCAAAAGTGTATATATCTCAAACTAGGAGGACTTATGTGGTGTACCACATACCACTAGAAATATCTTGACGAGGTGAATTAAATGAAGTGGATCTCCTAGTCAAACTCAATATTTTGATGCTTCAAAAACTCTCGACAAATTTGGGGTATGTCATTAGTACAAGTAACCAAAAACCCTAGGATTTTAGTTTTCAACCATTCAACAGTGTAGCTGCCAACTTGATGTAGTCTCATAATTACTAAGAAGCGTTCATTAACAATTTGACATCAATGACTGGTGCTTTTAGTCAAAGTCAAATCTAGTCAACTATAGGGGTTGACATCAATGAAAAAACCATCCAACAAATGCCATGAGGATATTTGAAATCGGAAAATGGTTGAACCAATATTGATGTTTATTCATAATTGATAAAGTTGTGAACAAAGCTTGGACATTTTTGGAAGAAAGTACGGAGGTTGAGTTTGGTGTTGCTGAAAAATTGAATAAGTAAAGATTCCAAGTAGATGTGTTTGATATGATGATGATCTACGAAGAATTAGGATGATTAATAACCTTGAAGGTTTGTGTTAAATATGTATAGTGAAATTTTATTAGTAATTGGGGTTGTGTTTGCATAGATCTCTCCATAAGAAGGTTGAATGTTTGAAGCATGCTTGGATTGGTGGATATATTTGGTTTAATTGATAAGGAGATATGAAGCATCTTGGGGCGACAAGAAGCTTGGGAGGACATTTGGTAGGCCTATGATGATGTCTAGATACTGAAGTAGGGAGGGTGGCATTGGTATTAGAGCTATGACCTTGGATACACACCTAGATACTTGGGTTGGTATTAGAGAAGAAGTCTGATGGTACCTATAGAGGATAAATATTGGAACACACCTTAGTCCCACCCAATTAGAGTACCATGGTCAGGTATCTAATTTGTAGCATTGTGTGTGATGTGACTCTTCATAGAGTATATCATTTTGATATCTTCCATGTACCTTTTTATATATGTAATTATGAATACCGACCTAGTTAAGAGGGAGTGACGAAGAATATAACTAATCTCGATCTTCATAATTGTATTTGAGTCATGATATAAAGTATTTGTCAAAATAAATTGTTATCACCAAAATCGTACCTGATTGGCTACTGATCAGACAACTTCAGTGTAATTATTTCAAACCAATATTGTGACTGAGGCTTAGCCACCTCAGCCTGAGAGGGCTCTCTCAAGGGTTAATGATATTTATTAATGATAAATATAGATGTCTAACTCTATGAATTGTGTCTTGGTTTTGTATGTTTTCAGGTTGAAAAGATGAAGGCTAATACTACCATTGGGCTTATGGAGTCAACAAATCAGTAGGTTCAGTGGCAAGGTTTCTTGACCTGGAAGCTAAGGCAAATAGGGGTCTTTAACAAAGAAAATTCACTCAAGAACATAGGTCAACACAATCATTTCATTACTAAAGGAAGTCAGAGCATAGAGTTATAAATTATGAGTAATAGCAATGAAATCTACTGCTAGTGGTTCAAAGGCAATTCACCCATAAAACGTAGAAAAACACAATCATCTCATTACTAAAGGAAGTCAGAGCATAGGGTTATGAATTCTGAGTAATATCAATGAGATCTACCGCAAGTAGTTAAACATAATATGTAGATCAATAAAACATTAAAACCCCATGAGAATCTCAGGTCTGTCAAGAAGAAAACCTCTCTGTATTACTGATCACAGTCAATTACATAAAGCTGCAGTTTTGCCAAAAAGTCTCCAACCCCTGACAAATTCGACCCAATGGCCTTTAATAGAGAGCTTACATACAAATGATCTGCCTCTAGGCTAGATACATCGAATTTCTGTTCATTGACACCTTGCATAACTATAAAACATGAAATTTATTACAAAAGGACACCTATTCTACTTGACAGTCCTATTTCAAAAAGAACTCAAACTCCTTATTGCTATCTTTAACAAACCTTATCTACTTGAAATTACATCATTGACAAGTATGTCATCACATCGTCGAATTTGGATAATGACATTCTTTTCTTCATGACCACTTAGTTGACCTCCTTAAAAATAGGAAACAACACCCTGTTTTTTAGGCAAAGGATATTTTTCCTTCTTTGAGCATTATGGCTATCATTTGATCTTTAATTTGTGGTCTTGAATATTTAATCATGTCTTGATGTTTTCCATGACTTTTTCTTATCCTCCATCTTTTCAAAAACCACTTTAAAATCTGCTACAAAATATGAAATATGTTGTGCTACGAAAACACAATAGTTTCATAGCGCTTTCTGTAGCGCTGCCATTACAAGCCTTTGTTCTCCAAAAACTTGAATATTTCCTCTTGCATCATTTTAATCACCCTTCAACACCTCTTTCATAGTAATTTCAGCTCTTAACTCAGCCTTTAACCCCTTAAATACTGATCAAAGGAAACAAAAAAGGCAGCTACAACAGTTTCGTAGCGCTTTTCTGCTTTTTAAGCCTAGAGGCGCTACGAAACTGTTGAGTATGCAGATTTTTTCATAAATTTGTCAAATGAAAACTGTGGTTGCACAAAAATTAAAAATATAACCTGTCTTCATCATCTAAAAATCATACAAACCATAAACCAACTTCATTTTAGTTTCCTTGAGGTATTTCTTCCTCATATTTAAGACATCCTTGCAAATTTTTCCTATTTTTTCCTGAAAAATAGGTATTGGAACAGAGCCTATATTTCCTAATCCATGATGTATTTTGAGAAACTGAAGGAGTTTTTTGTAGGTCATTATGTATTGAATACAACCTCTTTTGGTTTTTTGAAACACATCTCCTGCTGTCCAGAAACTGCATTTGAAAATCATGTGTAAAATAAGAAAACTCTGTTTCTAAAAATAGGGCTTCAATGAAATCCTTGTATCTCCCAACTGATAACACCTGTGAGAAAATTGAGAGAGGTTTTTGTATCTGGGGATGTGATGAAGACAAACCTCTTTCATAATTCCAAAAAACTTTTTTATTTGGCCAGAAACTAAACTTGAAATTTACTGCTAAACAGTCATGTACATGACAGTTTCGTAACAACAATTTCATAATGCATTTTAGTTTATCAATTTCTGCCACCTCCTAATGAATTTGAAGAAACTGAGAGGTTTTGGTAGTTAGGTCCGTTATGAAGAAAAACCTCTTTCATATTTCGAAAATTCGTTTTCAGTTGCTTAGAAACCGCCTTTGAAGTTGACTTTTCAAAGTCAGAAAACAGAGTTTTGCTTCATATTTGCTATGAAACTATTAGCCAGTTTCGTAGCAAAAAGTGAATTTTTACAGTGTAATGCGTTACGAAACTATGACTCGGCTAATTTGGAATTTTCGGTACAAAAAAATTTGGAAAATGAAATGAATCGGAGAATGATGAATGATGTGACATGAAGGAGTTTGAATATGGGTGGGTTTAGACCTTAGAGTGAACCTAAACCATAAAAATTTAATATTTCCCTTGACCAAACTTAATGAATCCTACAGCCCTATTTTGATACATAAACCTATCTAACTTTGTCAAAATGATGTTTGAATTTTTTGAGTGATAACAGTGGCTCCACTTGGGATGGTGTGCCCCTGTGGTACATCAAAGAACCAGTAGTTCCAGTGCCATCCATCTTCTTGGAAATAGAAACTCTGAAATTTATGAAAACTTCGCCAAGATCTTATGGCATTATCCTCGGGCTCAAGCTTGATGATTACTGTTGGAAAACCAACTTTGTACCAACTGAAAAGATTCTCATTCAACTTTGAGCTTATTCACATACTCCTACCTACCCTAACAACTGCAATCTCCATTTTTAATTCAAGTAACATGAAACTTCCAATGAAGCTAGTCATTGATTTGATCTGACATTTGAACCTCTTGACTGCACTTAAACAAAAAATAATCATGATACTGAGATGACCAAGGCAACATAAAATTTATCTGATCTTCAAAATGAAAATATCACTGGAAATCTGCACTGTAGAACTCTTCCATGTAGTCAGCTATAGGATCATAGAAGACATAATCTGTGTGATAATCCTCAAGACATTCTACAACTTTGGACAACTCATATATGCTTTGCTCAGCCACACAAGATTTCAATTATGTGCTATCAAACTGCTGTTCAAACTGATTTTCAAAAACAGTGTAATCTTCCCCAATATCAAAGGAGAAAGGTAGCAACACCCTCTCTTTGTTTTCTAGCATTAACAACTTTTGAAAAGACTGATCTTGATCATGAAGCCTATAAGGTTGAATTTGATCTTCTAAAAATTCAATTCCTTTTTCAATGTTCTTAGCAACTTCATCCACAAATTGAATCTTAACTTCTGACTTCCATTCAAATGACTTCAGATTAGAAGACAAGGATAAAGAAAAAATTTCACCCACTTCTTCATTAGTGTGATCATTATTTGATGTAGATTGATGCAGGAAATGACATGAAGAATAAACTTCTTCCTTTACCTGAGGATTGTAGCATTTATCTTCCAATATTTCTTCTTATTGTTTGCAATGATTCTCATACTCTTGATGATCAAAATACTGACAAGTCTACTGCAACTTTTCATTAAACTCAGAGGATGTAACGTGATTATCATAAATAATCTCCTGCTGGGATTCATTTTCATCCAAGAGAGAGGATATCTTTTCTTCTTGGAGATGAAAGGGATTGTCATGAAGGGCATCTAAAATTTCATCATCCATAAACTCATCATCTTCATAACAATTCTCCAGATATTCGATAAAACTCACACAGTGTTTACAACAGTCTTTTACCAGCAATAAGGAGGGATGACACTCTTCATACATCTCATAAAATGCAACATGGAAATCAGCAAGAGAATATAATGAACCATTTGACAAGCTTTCATACCAAGACCATGCTTTTCCTTCTAAAGTGGCCATAAACATCTTCATGAGACAATCCTCAGGGAACTGAACCTTAAGACTATGTACATGCATATGAAATCTAACCAAATGAAGAGCAACATTGTCTTTATTTTCATCTTTAAATATTGGAAGATCAGTTAACCATTAAACCTTTGGCATAGGATTTGGAAAACCAGGGATGTGAGATCGATTCATAGGTGCATACCTGGCATTTATTCTTGCAATTGAACTCATCTTGAAACTTCATCAAGCTACTGATCTTCAAGCAGTGGAGTCACCTTCCAATTGATTATTTGATGTGTGGAGTTGCCAGAGCAGAAATACAACCAATATGTGCCTAAGTGTCTGCTGCTCTTAGACCTTAGAATTGGAACTTTGTCGTTCTTCCCAGGGAAAATTTATACCTTCGATCCCCGACAACGACGCCAAAATGTTATCACCAAAATCATACCTGATTGGCTGCTGATTGGACAACTTCAGTGTAACTATTTCAAACCAATCTTGTGACTGAGGCTTAGCCTCCTCAGCCTAAGAGGGCTCTCTCAAGGGTTAATGATATTGATTAATGATAAATATATATGGCTAACTCTATGAATTGTATCTTGGTTTTGTATGTTTGCAAGTTGAAAATATGAAGGCTAATACTACCATTGGGCTTATGGAGTCAACAGAGTCAGTAGGTTTAGTGGCAAGGTTTCTTGACATGGAAACTGAGGCAAATAAGGGTCTTTAACAAAGACAATTCACTCAAGAACATAGGTTAACGCAGTCATTTCATTACTAAAGGAAGTTAGAGCATAGAGTTATGAATTCTGAGTAATAGCGATGAAATCTACTACTAGTGGTTCAAAGGCAATTCACTCATAAAACACAGAAAAACACAATCATCTCATTACTAAAGGAAGTTAGAGCACAGGGTTCTGAATTCTGAGTAATAGCAATGAGATCTATTGCAAGTAGTTAAACATAATATGTAGATCAATAAAACATTAAAACCCCATGAGAATCTCCGGTCTGTCAAGAAGAAAACCTCTCTGTATTACTGATCACAGTCAATTACATAAAGCTGCAGTTTTGCAAAAAAGTCTCCAACCTCTGAAAAATTTGACCCAATGGCCTTTAATAGAAAGCCTACATCCAAATTATCTTCTTCTAGGCTAGATACATCGAATTTCTATCCATTGACACCTTGCATAACTACAAAACATAAAATTTATTACAAAAGGACACCTATCTTACTTGACAGTCCTATTTAAAAAAGGACTCAAACTCCTTATTACTATCTTTAACAAACCTTATCTACTTGAAATAACATCATTGAAAAGTATGTCATCAGATGGTTGAATTTGGATAATGGCATTCATTTCTTCATGACCACTTAGTTGACCTCCTAAAAAATAGGAAACAACACCCTGTTTTTTAGGCCAAGGATCTCTTTCCTTCTTTGAGCATTATGGCTATCATTTGATCTTTAATTCATGGTCTTGAATATTTAATCATGTTTTGATATTTTCCATGACTTTTCCATATCCCCCAGCTTTTCAAAAACCACTTTAAAGGCTGCCTCCAGCTTTAAGCGTGGGTTTCATGCTTTTTTATTTTATTTTTAGGTCAAAGCCTCTATTGTAGTCTTCTAGGGTTTGTGTTAGGATATTTTGACGCATAGGAAATAGTTAAGAATAACTTAGTATAGTGTAGAGTTAGGTAAAGTGTGTTTCTTTACTTTGTACATTTGTAACTTATAATCCGACGATAACGATTTGTAGTGATCCGACGGTTCACTCTCTCCTCGATATTAACGACACTTGATCCGTGGCTTAACACCCGATTTGTCCATGATCTCTATTTAAAGAGCATGGAGGGTCATTTTTCGGATAATCATTTATGAGAGAAACATATGTAACTTTTCTTTTTTATATTAATAAATTTCCTGAAGTGGTCGTGTTGGCTCAGGCATTGGACTATTTCCCTCTTCGAGGATTTTAACCACGTGATAATACTGGTATACTGATTCGTGATCTGTTTGTGAGTGGTGAAATTTGGTTTTTGATCTAAGGAACTTACCCTGTAAATTCCTACATGGTATCGAAGATATTTTGAGGGCCGCATCCATTGTTGATCCAAATTTGAAGTCGGTTTGACTGCATGCGACTGCCGTTTTCTAGATCTACTATTTATGTACATTTTCGGGCATGGAGAACTTCTTTTTTTTGTTCGAAGCATCTGTTACAGTGAGGAACCCCTTTCGTTTCATGCGAAAAGGTTTCCGGTTGCCCAAGTTATGGCAATTTAGATTTGGAGATATAAAGTATCTGTTTTGCAGTTATATTTGTTAATAGTTCTGCTTATTTCGGTTTCCTCAGTTTATTTTGGTTTTTAGGTTTTATTTATTTTCTGGATCTATACCCTATTCTTTGTGTCTTCTCTTTGCTCTGCGCTGTGTGCGATATTGACAAATCATAAACAGGAAGAAGGGATTTTTTCGCTACGTATGCTCTTTCCCCGCGTCTTTGTGTGATTTTGGGAAATTAGAAATAGTAAAAAAATAGATAGTTGTCGGTAAGGCTAACCGAAAATATAACGTTCTTCCGTAAGGGTTTCATTTTGTTTTTTTTGCTCGGATTATTGTGTTTTTTTCTGCAGGAAAAAGCATGCACACCTTCCTCCTTTCAAAGTATTACAAAATATTTTTACTATCTCACTTGGTGAGAAGTTAGTTTAAGAGAATAGAGGTCTTGGGTTCAAGTCTCTTTCTCAAGCTTCTTTTGTAAAAAGTTTTTTGTTAAAGGGGTGGGATTTTTTTTTTTTTTTTAAATTTGAACTTCATCATCAAATTTCAAACCATTCACGTAACTATTTGGCATCTACAACTCAATTTTTTCAAAAATGCATAACATCTTCATCCAGAAGCTGTTTTTTTTGAATCAGCCTAATTTTTCAAGATCTTTCCATTGGAGCAGTTAGTTTCAGCTTTTTTCAACTTCAGTTTTTTAAAAAATGGAAAGTGCATATCCGATTATTCTTAACAGAACCAATTATTTCCAATGGCTACCTCACATGGTAGATATACTTAGAAGTAAAGAGCTTTATAAAATTGCCACAAGACAAGAAATTAAACCTTTTGATGACGATAAGGTCGCTAAATGGGAAAATAAACAAGATCAAGCATGAGGGTTGATAGGAATGTCCATTGCTCAAGATCTTTGATTTCATATCCTTGAAATTGACACCCCTGATGAAGCCCTGAAAAAGCTAAATACTGTTTTTGGCATTCAAAATCAAATCAGGGCCCACCATCTTGAAAATGAGTTTCTTACTTTGGACCCTAATAATTTCTCCTCCATTGAAGATTTTTTGTCCAAATTCAAGACCCTTAGACTTCTTTTAGAAGGTTGTAAGGTCAAAAAGGACGATGGTAGCCTCATCTATTCCATTCTTGCTAAACTTGGCCCACATATTATGTATTTTTTTCCACCTTCCATTCCACTAGAGAAGCCATCATTTCTTCAGGAATTGCCTACAAGAACCCCTCTTTTGATGCCTTTTGTGATTCTTTGATAAGAGAACAAGAAAAACTCTTACAACTTGGTCTTATCACTTCTGGAAACGATTCTAAGAAAGCCTTACAACCCAACAATAACCATATCAAAAGAATCCCAAGAAGCAGTATCCTAAAAAGTATGGTCCTAAGTCAAACAAGGGTCCTAAGCAATTTCAGCTGCAAACTGAAAAAGAAACTCACCAAAATGATAAGGAAAATAAAGGGAAGAAGACAGATAGACATTGCAACTTTTGTAATCGTTATGGCCATATAGAGTCCAAATTTTTTAAGAATATGGAAGCCTTATAAGCCGCAATGAAGAAGAATAACATTAATTTGGAGCACTCTTCACCTTCATCTTCAGGAATGACACTTTCTACTTGTGGTTGTCAAGCATCAAGATCTGGTTATGCATTAAATGTATCTTCTTCTTCTCCTTCTCATGAGTGGCTCATTGATTCTGGAGCTTCTTACCACATGGCCAAAAATAAAGCCATGTTTTTTTCTTTAAATGATTGTAACACCAAACATATTTATGTTGGTGATGATAGATCTCTTAGTGTCGTAGGATCTGGAACCATTCATCTAGATAATGGTCAGTTTAATGATGTACTATGTGTTCCTACCTTGTCATGCAACCTTCTATCTGTTTATCAGATAAATCATTTAGGTGAAGGGAAAATAGTAGAATTATCACCTCATGATGTTGTAATCAAGGACCTCAAAGATCCTAGAAATATTTTGGCTACTGGAATTGCTAATGATTCCACAAGGTTGTATAAGTTTGAAAACTTTGGTTCATCATCTCTTCCCTCCGTTTTTGTTGCTCATAAGGATGAAGTGAGCAAACTTTGGCATGAATGATTTGGTCGCTTAAACTATCACTCTCTTCAAACTCCATGTAAAGAAAATATGGTGACAAGTATTCCTATGGTCTCTTGCTGAGATGGTGTTTGCTCTGAATGTGTACTTGTAAAACATCATCGGGATAGTTTTGACAAACGTGCCTCTTGGCACGCTTCAACCCCTTTGCAGCTTGTGCATAGTGATTTATGTGGTCCACTTCCTGTTGTTTATTTCTCTTGTTGCAAGTACTTCTTAACTTTCATTGATGATTTTTCCAGATGCACTTGGGTATACGTCTTAAAACTCAAGACTGAAGTTTTTAACATGTTCTTGGCCTTCAAGGCCTTTGTTGAGAAACAATCTGGACATTAAATTTTCAAGTTAAGATCAGACAATGGAGGATAATATGTTAACAACAAATTTATCAACTTCTGCACTGAGCATGGCATTCAATTGCAACATACTGTTCCATATACTCCACAACAAAATGGTGTAGTTGAAAGGAAGAATCACACCTAATTGTATGTTTAAATCTAAAGGACTTAGTTTCAATTTTTGGGGAGAAGAAATTAACTGTGAAAATTACATAGTAAATCGCACTCCTACTAAGGTTTTAAAGAATATAACTCCAGAAGAAGCTTTGAGCTCAATAAAATCAGATGTAAGTCACTTTTGTGTTTTTGGAAATGATGCTTGGGCCCATATTCCAGATGTGAAACATAAAGCCTTAGAACCGAAGAGTGAAAAAAGAATTTTTGTTGGATATTCTGAAGATGTCAAGGGATATAGACTTCTTCAACCAAGATACAAAAATATAATCATTAGAAGAGATGTAAAATTTGATGAAAATATATCGGCCTGCGAGCCTAGTTTGGCAGGTGTGCCACCTTTGGCCTGCGACCCTGATTCAACATATGTGCCACCTCTCTCTCTCTCTTGTATTTTTAATAGCATTCCTTCTATTTTAGATGATGAAAACGAGGATGAAAATCCTCCTCCACCTCTTGAAATTATTCCTTTTACTCCACAGCTTCCAAGATGGATCCGCTCTATTCAGGATGCAGCAGGTTCTCTTGCAGGTGACCCTGTAGATCGACGACGTACACGTTCTCTGTTTGAATGAGCCTCTTCCTTTGAAGAAGCTTCCGGTCATCCAGTTTGGGATGAAGCTATGAATGAAGAATATCGTTCCTTATTGACAAACGATACTTGGGATCTTGTTCCTCTTCCAAAAGGAAGAAAACTTGTCAGATGCAGGTGGGTTTACAAAACAAAGTTTGGACTAGATGGCAAAGTGGATAGACATAAAGCTCGTCTTGTCGCTAAAGGATTTTCACAAGTTGAAGGAATTGACTATACTGAAACCTTCTGTTGCCAAAATGAATTCTATCTGCCTTGTTCTTTGCCTTGCTGCATCCTTTAAATGGGAAGTCCATAAGATGGATGTTAAATCCGCCTACGTACATGGAGATTTGCATGAATAAATCTACATGGAACAACCCCCTAGATTTATCCAAAACGACTCCAACTTTGTTTTTCGCCTTAGGAAGTCTCTTTATGGTCTCAAACAAGCTCCTCGGGCTTGGTATGCCAAAATGGATAGATTTATATTAGATAATGGATTTTCTAGGTGTCATTTTGACAACCTGTCTACACCAAGAAAGTGGGTAATTCCTTCACCATCCTTGTTCTTTATGTTGATGATCTTATCCTTACTGGTAGTGATCCCAACCATATAAACCATGTGAAGTATAGCCTTAAAAATACGTTTGAAATAACAGACTTATTTCAAGTCTTATTGCATTATTTCCTTGGTCTTCAAGTCTTGCAATCCAAAGAAGTTATTACCCTTTCTCTGTCCAAGTATGCTTGTGATCTTCTACGCCACTTTCACATGGAAGATTGTAAGCTAACCCCTTCTCCCTTTCATTCCGGAGTCAAGCTTTCAGTCACTTGTACTACTCCTGAAGTTGATTCTACCTTATACCGTCAACTTGCTGGTAAACTTTGTATCTAACCCATACCCGTCCCGACCTTTCCTTTGCCGTTGGTCTTGTTGCTCAGTTTATGCACCAACCTCATGAGAGTCACTGGAAAGCAGCTAAAAGAATACTTTGATATATTCGAGGTACAATTCAGTTCAGGATTCATTACAGTGCAGGGGCATCTCCATTGTTGATTGGTTTCACTGATTCTGATTGGGCTGGTGACCCCGATGATCGAAAGTCTACTGCAGGATATGTATTCACTCTTGGTTCAGGATCTATTACTTGGTCTTGTAAGAAAAAAGTGCCATATCTCTTTCTTCGGCCGAAGCAAAGTATCATGGTGCAGTTGAAGCTAGCAAGGAAGCCATGTGGCTTCGTCAGATCCTGTCTGAATTTGATCTTCATCAGCAACATCCAAATACACTTTGGTGTGATAATCAGAGTGCCATTCAGCTATGTAAAGATCCAGTTCAACATCAGCTTATGAAACACATTGATCTCTACATACACTTCATCAGAAAGCTAATTCATGATCATTTTCTTGAAGTGCAGTACTGTCCAACCAATGATCAAGTAGCCGATATCTTTACAAAGGCTCTCACATAAGCGAAGTTTACCAAAATTTGATCCATGCTTGGAGTTTAGAAAAGTTATCATTAAGGGGGGATAGGCTCTAATGCCTCCTTCTTTATCCTATTGTGTCACCTTTGTAAATCCTTCAATCCTATCCCAATTTGTTCTTAAGGGGGTATGTTAGGATATTTCGACACATAGGAAATAGGCTCCTTTTGTGTCACCTTTGTAAATCCTTCAATCCGATCCCAAGTTGTTCTTAAGGGGGGATGTTAGGATATTCTGACACATAGGAAATAGTTAAGAATAACTTAGTCTAGTGTAGAGTTAGGTAAAGTGTGTTTCTTTACGAGGTAAATTTGTAACTTTTAATCTGACGGTCACGATTTGTAGTGATCCGACGATTCACTCTCTCCTCGGTATTAACGACACTTGATCCGTGGCTTAACACTCGATTGGTCCATGATCTCTATTTAAAGAGCATGGAGGGTCATTTGTCCGGTAACTGTTTATGAGAGAAACATATGTAACTTTTATTTTTATATTAATAAATTGCCTGAAATGGCCATGTTGGCTCAGGCCGTGGAATGTTTCCCTCTTCGAGGGTTTTAACCACATGATAATACTGGTGTACTGATTTGTGATCTGTTTGTGAGCGGTGACCTTTCGTTTTTGATCTAAGGAACTTACCCTGTAAATTACTACATTTTGTGTCAAGATTCCTTATCCTTTCCATCGTGTAAAAGACCCTCCTTGGGCCTTAAAAATCAATAAAGAAATTTATTTTAATGTAAATCAGGTCATTTAGGCCTTTTCCACCAAGTCGGTCTCAGATAAGGACAAGTTGGCCTCATCAAGGGAATTCGACCTCAGAGATTCACTATATATTGATAGTTATTCGACCTCATTTGAAGCACCAACCAAGAAGTTTGATGTGTAGTAACTGGAGGTAGAAAAGAAGAGCGAAATTCCCAAGAAGAAGGAGTAAACCCTAGTGAAGGAGAACGAGACATTTGTCAAGAAAGAACATGTTTTTATTTCTCTGACTCATGCGTGTGAAATTCTGCAGTTGTTGGGTAGGAAAAAACTTCATATCTACAATAGGGTCGAAATTCTAGAAGTTGGGGTGGGGGGGGGGGGGGAATTATGTGTTGTTGTTGGGTAGAAGCTGAGAGGCAAGATTATACTACTAAAGTTTTCACAATCATCTTTAAAGGATGACTTAGTGGAGGATGAAGGTCTTTGGTCAGGTCTAAGGTCTTGGTTTGTGTTAATTTGATTTGAATTTACTAGTGGAAGATTTTGACTGGGTTTCTCCCCTATAGATGGGTTTTATCCCTGTATGAGTGCCTATATCTAGTGTCATTGATCTTCATGTTTTGATTTGATTATTTCTTGATGAAAAGAAGATAAATGAACATAAATAAATTTAATAAGACTGGAATAATATCACAAGTAATTATCAACATAAGATAATCTTTCTGCCTCTGTGATTTTCTAACACAAAGAAATAAACACCTACATGGCTTATGATGATCCTAAAATATTTCTCCAACATCATAATTTAAGGAAGTAATAAGAACACAACTCAAAGAGGAATACAATAATATTGCAGAATATCCCTACAAGATAAGCTTCAAGAGTTGGGGGTAATCTCTCTTGCATCACATTAGAGTATCCCTCTGTTATATATTTCAAAGGGGGAGAGAATGTAGTCAAGGGGAGTAGATGGAAGTCAGGGCGAGCAACACGATGTCATGAGGAGTAGCATATGAGGAATGTTTCCATCAATAACAAAGGAGGATATTGTTGGAAGAATTAATTGTTTTTGATGTCAAAGGGATGTCCAGTTAAAGAATAAATTAGCATAGGATTAAAGATGTATTTAAGCTCTTTCTAACGAGTATTTACATGCATCCTAACCCCTCTTCATTAAGGATAAAGTGATTTTTCAAATAAATAAAAAACCATTATTTAACCCTTATTCAAGTCGTCCCTCCCCAATAGACATGATAGTTAAATGTGGGATTGAATTATATATAAATAAGAGTCTTCAGCCAAATATTGAGTGAGTGAACTCATGGAGATAAGGAGAGTAGCTCGGGTCTGTAAAAACGGTGATTTACAGGTTCATATCTCATGAAATTTGTTAAAGAGTGAAGAAGAAACACTGAGATTTGTTTTATGGTTTTTGTGGCTCTTGGGTTGAGTTTTTTCAAGTGATTCTTTGATTAGACATTGAATTATATATTTGGGCAAAACATGTCCTCTCTTTTGTGCAAGGTATCAGCCAAAGAGAAGAGCAGAAATTGGCTTGTGAAGGAGTCTAGAAATAAGCCCGTAACAGACCTTACAATTTGGCCTTGATTATGTGATATTGGACCTATGATAAGACTTAGATATGTGGTGATTTCAGAAATACGATTTCGGCCCCCCCTATGGACAGATTCAGCCTTATGAGTTTGATTTTGCCCTATAATTTCGGCCTCTATGATACCCTTCATATTTGAGGCAAGAGAAAAATTTGGCCTGAGGAAGGGATAATATTTGACCTCCCTTAGAACATAACTTGGCTTGTGTTTTGACCATATTTTGATGCAACCCTGTCTTTGCTCAAAGTAAGCGTGTGACCTGTGGAAATTCAATATGATGCATGAGAAGTTCTAACAAGAAATGGGGAAGGAAGTGTGACTCTTAGAAGCTTGTAACATTACGCATCTTGAAAGGAACACACGATATGAAAAGACATCACAAACTGACAAGCAGAATAGTCCACAAGTTAAAGGTGGCATATTAAAACATAATCATGCATTCAACCAGATTCGTACAAATGAAAATGAAATAGTCCATAAGCATATGCGTAAGTTAAACAACATACATCGTAAACATAACCATAATAGTCCAACTACATTTACAATATATGCATGAAGATGTGTCAGATCTGATTTTATTACAAGTGAAAGTTCCATTCGTACATACAACATGACAAGCCGCTTTCCCCAATATTGGAACGTGAAGTCAAAAACACATGCTTCTCCCAAATAAGTACACTCCCTCTATGCTATGGAGAATCCAAGGCTGACACAAAACTCCTAAGCCTTATCTAAGCCTAAGCCTAGCCAAAAGCTTGGCTCCTAAAATCCCTTTACAAGAGTTATGAGGATGTATTTATAACCAAGGGGGGTGACTCTTGGCATGCCCCCTTAGTGATTCTTGGACTCCCCTCATGACTCCTCACATTACATATGACTCTTCACATTCCATAATGGGCACATGGAATTTCACTCATAATAATTTCCACTCATACCCATATAAGACAAAATAGGGTAGAGACAACTTGACAGCCTAAAAAGGAAAAATAATATGATTTTGGTGTTGGGGTGAAATAAATCTAGGAATCTTGGACTTGGTGCTTCTTAGTCACATACTCATACCAAGATTTATACTTTGTGATGGTCTCCCCAAATCGTGAGATAATGTTACGCTGGAAGCAGACCCTTTCCTCCAATGCATCCAGGTACACTCTCTTGGAACTGGTCTACACATCCTCTTCAATAAGGTGCAACATGGTTTTAATCTAAACCGGGCCACCAACGTAGGTATGCAAGTTATGTCTGTTTATCTCCATGTCCTCCTAGGTGGCCTCCTACTCCAGCTACTCCAGGCACTGATCAATCTCCTGTCGGACTTGTTGCTTGCACTTAGTCTCAATGAGTGTACCAATTGATGGGATATGGTGGGTCCTCACCATGAAATCCAAGCTACCATAGATCTATCCATATGCGGCCTAAATGCTTCCGATGAACGAGGAGAGTTGCTTGTTCTTCTAGATTAGCATCTGAACTTTGGATTTCTATAACTCTTTCTGTGGCTTCAACTTCTTTACCAATGTAAGCGGTGTGGCTTTGTATCATATTTTACACTCATGCATGGTAGTGATGGTAGTTTGTATATTCCCGAGGATTCTAAAAACCTCTCTTCTCTTTCGTAGCAATTCATTCAAGTGGAAAAATACCTTATGGACTATTGCCAACTCATAAATATCATGCATAGAGTCTCCAAGTGTGGATACTTCAACAAGTATTGTTGCTCTAATCTCCTTGCGATAGACCTGTGCAGACGGTGCACTTTGTGCTACTACGTGGAGTTGTTCATTATCTTGCCGAAGTGGATGTATGTTCTGCACTAACTGCTTGTTCTCGGCAAGCAGACACTAGGTGTTATATCTAGATGCTCCTCCAAAGGCTCAGTTGGCATCGGCAATGGCATTCAGATTCCTGCTGGTGTCTAAGACGATTGATTCTTGCCGGTGTCTAGCACGATCATCCTTTCTCTCATGAACATGGGTGATGCATGATCATCCAAGAAGTGATTTCTTCGCGCTTGTACAATCTTCTTCTACAACTCATCAAATAATATATTGTACACGTCCATGACCATATCATCATCAAGGGGAATCAACGCCCCTTCCTCACTTGGTGCTTGCTTTGTGGCTGGAGGTGGTGGAGTCGAAGCGATGGCCTGAGATGTGTGGGGCATCAGGTCCACATCTTCATTTAGTGGCTCCAGTCCCACTTCCATGTCCATGATCTCAATCAATTGTTCAAGCTCTTGAGAAAACTCTTGTTCTTACATATGTTTTCTCACTCCTTCTGCTATCAGCTGGTCTTGTACTTGTTCTTCAACATGTACAGGTGTCATCTCTTCCATTGTTTCACATTGCCTTTCTTCCTCATCTTTATTCTATCTCTCCTCTTTTTCTCTTCCTGTAAGCTCTCATTCTTCCTTCAACTCTTGTTCCGCTCTTGGTGCTCTCTGCACTGCTTCGTCTAAGGATTTCTTCTCTCTCTTCCTCAGCTCTGCTCTTTGTTGCCTTTGTTCCCTCTTTACTTCAATTGCTAAAGTTACTTTCTCAGGAAGAGGGTCTTCTTTAATTTTCCTGCTTTGCTCCTCTTACGTATGGTCTGCTACCTTCCTGGGTTCTGCTACTGTTGTTGGAATTGCTTCCATGTTAGTGTTGACCCCTTTTCCATAAACAGTTGAGTGTTCATATACTAGCAAGTTAACTAGAACTTGCTCAACTTCTTCCCCGATACTTATTTTAGTGGTTTGTATTGAGGCATCTCTCTTTGGTGTCATTATAGCAGTGAATGTTGGAGAGATGCTCAACAATTGTTGTACCCATGGGACAGATAAGGCACTCATGGAAAGCAACCATCAGTTTTAAGCAAAACCACTTTCAAGACATGTTCATGTAGCAAATTGGGTATTTGATGGAGGGGATTGCGCAATTTTCACTGGAAAGAGGGGTTGGATGCCTGTGGGAACTATGCACTGTGTAGTCCCAATGGTTAGGGTCGAAGCTTGAGGTCTGAAACTGCGCAATGCGCAGCTCAGTCTGGGTAGTGGTTTGGGAGAGATTGTGCATTGTGTAGTCTCAGTGGAAAAGGGTGTAGGTTAGGCCTGGGACTACGCAGTGCGGAGTTGGGCCATCCTGTACTGTGCATTGCGTAGTTACAAATTCTAATCCCTGAGCTTGGGCCTTAATATTGTGCAATGCCTAGCTGGGAAAAGTGAAATCAGGCCAAGGAAATGGTAGATATGCCCAAGGGAAGTGCGAAAACGAGAAGATCTGAGAGGCAGTGATAGATTGAGTGCATATTTGACTAAGTGAAAATGAAACAATAAAAATCAAGTGCATAAACCAAGTAAACGAGAAGAAAAACAAATCGGTGAGGAGAGTCGCTGTAATGACCACCATCAATGCAAACTGAAGAAACCGATGCGACACTTGTGAAAGGAAAGCGATAAATTGAAACAACACTTCTACAAGCTAAAGAAAATTAAAACGCCAACATGTATGTAAAGAAACGAACAAAGAAACATTCATACAAGTCAAATGACAAAAAGCGACAAAAAAAAATGACTAAAAGCAATAAGTGCAAAACTCACCCGGAAAAGCAATGACGATTGCACCGAAGGTTCCTTGATATCCTTTGGAATTCTAGAGCTCTAGTATTGAGTGTGAGAATGATATCTACGAGCATAGAATATATATATTTTTGGAATTAAGGTTTATGACATGCATGCCACAAATCAAGGGAAAAGCGACCCATGGTGACAATTTCCAAAATATTAGGTGCTCTCCCTTCGGGTTACTAAATAGATCCCTAGATTCTAGGGATTGTTTTTTCTTTTTTCAACTTTTTTTCTATTGCAGGAAAATTTTCCATGCACATCATTGGGAAGGATTGCGTAGTTCCGGGGAAATGGCAGCTCCTCGCTTAGTGTGTTGCACAGTTTCTGAGCTCAGTGAGTGATTGTGCAATTTCTGGGCTCAATGTTGGGCTGGCTATCATGACTGCGAAATTCTCAAGCCCAAGGCTGAGCTGTCAGTCATGATGTGCAATTTTGAACATGAAGGTCAAGACTGGCTTCATGAATTGTGCAGTTTCTAGAGGCAAGCCCATAACTGTGGTGCAATACCTAGATAAGAGGTCAGCTTGTGACTAAGCGAAATTTGTTAAGTGGAAAATCAAATGAAAACAAGTAATCATGGATACCTAATAGTAGTGAAAGTTAAGCTCCTATGAAGGGAAGCTAGGGTCCAAAATCTAAGCAATGGAAAAATTTTGGAGGGTGGTTGTAGCCACTACAACATTGGTGACACACTAGTAGAACTCCATCTCTCTTAATGAATATTGTCTTGATGTAAAATCGGGTCTCACCATTTCGAAAGTATTGTTCAATACATTGATTACCACAGCTCCCTCACTTAGTCTGAGTTAAAGACATAATCCCTTTCGTCCTCTTCATCGGTGAAAAACTAACCAATCCAAGTCACACCAATTTGTTTCGATTGTGGATGAGGAGTATATATAGATGCATAAGTAAAATAAAAATGTCAGTCTTTATTTTCATCTATGGTGTTAGTTCTTTGTCAAAAGACTTGGAAAGTACCCCGGCAGAGTCACTTCAGAAACAAAAACATTGCTCAGTTGCCAGCAAGCCTAGACATTACTGTTGAGATTCAATAAGATGATGAGTCTAGTGAAAATTAAGCACCTTCACTAGCTGGGGCCCACAGGGTATTTTTAGGTGTATGTCTATTTTTAGAATGGTGAGCATATTCTAAAATTAGTAGGATGTTGATTCTAGATGGTTGAGAAAATTCTATCTTTGGATGAATTTCTATTTTTAGAATATGGGCGAAGTCTATTTATAGATCGTTAATCTAAAAATAGAATGCATGTCGATTATTATTAGCCCTTAATAATAACCAGACAATAAATAGTAACTTATTCTCTTGGAGCACTTTATTTCAGTAAAGAGATATGGCACATCAGTGGGCTGAAAGAATTACACAATTCCTAGGGTGGTTGGTGACTCATGCATGGAGGACTTTGTTATAACTGATAGTGGCAAGTTGTAACAGAGTTGGAAGAGTAGTTATGTGAGTTGTCATTTAGCTTAACTTAGTTAAGTGAGTTAAACTCAGTTGTGCTAGTTGTACCTAAAGATACACTAGTGAAAGATGAGTGAATTAATTATTTAATTAATTCACAAGTAGTGTATTACTTGCAACTGAACAAATGTAGCAATTAACTACTTGCATGTTAGATCCAATGGAGATCCAATGAAGAGATAGGTGAAAGGGTGAGATGGACTATCAGTTGTGACTATAGTGATGCATTCAATGCATCTACAAAAACATTGGAGATGCCAATGAGGATTGCGCAGTGCAAGCATGGCAAGGTTGAATTCATTCAGGGATCTTCTTCAGCAGGGATTGCGCAGTGGAGGCAGGCTGTCAGGAGGTAGTAAATTGGTGCATGTGTGAACTGATTTTTGTATGATAGTGTGTGATGATTGTATATTGTACTGGGCGCTCTATGAGCTGAAATTTGTATGAGATTGTTACATGTTCCATTGATATACATAATATATGATAGTTGGGGTTTTTTTCTTTATGCTTTCCCGGTAAAACATCTTGTTATGTGCGATGGATTTTTCTTCATATGTGTTTTGCAATTGGCGATTTAAATTCCGCAAAGAATTAAGTGGAAGGATTTTGTATTTAACATAAGATTAATTTGTTAGATAAGGAGAATCCGGAAACACATTATTGTGTTTATAAATTTCTACATGGTATCAGAGTAGTGTTGATCACTGGAGATTGCAATATTGAAGCAGTGCTGAGTTTTTGTGATGGTGGACAATTCGAATTTGCTGCAAGAATTTTTTGGTGCTACAGTTGAGTAAACATTGAAATGGCTTTCAATGGGTTGAGGTTGGAGTATGCACTCGAGGGCAGCTCTAACTACATAGCCTGGAAGGATAGGATGGAGGCGGTGCTTGAAGATAATGGCTTGAAGGAGTTCATCGATAGCGATGTTCCTAAGCCCACTTCGACGGATGCTGCATTACTTGCTGCCTAGCAAAAGAAAGTAGCGAAGACAAGAATAATTCTGTTGGAAGGTGTGAAAGACCATATTGTGTCAAGCCTTCATGGGAAAGCCACTCCATTTGCAATGTGGAAGGCTTTGACAGATATTTTCCAAAGTAGCAGCGACCATAGGAAGTTGGCGCTGAAAGATAAACTCAGAAAAATCAAAATGGAGAAGGGAGAAAATATTCCAAAGTATCTCAGGAAGTTTGTCCAATGTAGGGTTGAGCTGGGGAGTGTGAGAATTACAGTTGCGGATGATGACTTGGTGAGCTTGGCTCTCCTTGGGCTTCTGAAGAGTTGGCACAGTTATCAAGACTCTGTCAATGGGCGGGAGAAATTGCCGTATTGGGAGCAAATTTGGTCGGATCTAGTGCAGGAGGAGATAAGGTGAAGTACTAGGGATGGCTCTTCATCAAAGCATGATGATGAAGAGGATTTTACTTTGTCTTCCAAAGTGAGGAAAGGGAAGGGGAAGAAATCCCATCCAAAATACGAGGCTAAAGGCAAGAAGCTGGATTTGTCCAAGGTGAAGTGTTTTCACTGTCACGAACATGGGCATATCGCCACTAACTGCCCACAGAAAAAGAAGAACAAGAAGGTTGCTGGAGCTGCATCTAGTGAGGCCCTTGCCTCGTAATTTGAACTTGATTTCTCTTTGATCGCATGCTTGGTTTCAAGCGCAATGGGATCGGTGTGGTATCTTGATAGTGGTGCTTCCTTCCACATGACGGGAGAGAAGGAGCTGTTTAGTGACTTGGAGGAGAAAGATCTCCAAATGCATATAGGGATGGGCGACGATGGTAGATATAGTGCAACCAGAATTGGAGCCATTTCCTTTGAGATGGATTTAGGTAAACCATTTATGTTGAAAGATGTTATGCATGTTCCAGGTCTGAAGAAGAACTTGGTCTCAGTCGCAATGTTGGAGGATAGAGGTTATGAGGTTTTTTTCAGCAAGGGAAAAGCTTTCCTACGACATAAAACAATGGGTCAAACCAAGAGGATAGGGATTCAAGTTAAGAATCTCTACAAGCTGGAGGTATATGGCTATGCTACAATGGTGGGCAAAGAAGAAGAAGTGGTGAGCCAGGATGAGGGCGAATTATGGGACAGGAGATTGGGCCATCTTCACCATGGCACCCTGAAGATTTTGCAACATATTTCTACTAGAATTCCCAAGGGTACACTTGCGTAGATAGATCAGTGCAAGGGATGTACTATGGTTAAGTTTGTGAAGACCACCTTTCATGAAAAGGAGAACCGTGCTTCGGTGATCCTGGAGAGAATTCACACAGACGTGTGTGGACCATTCTTGGTTGCTTAAACAAAAAAACACATGTATTATGTTATTTTTTTTTGATGACTATTCTCGTATATGCTGGATCTTCTTCATGTAGAAGAAAGATCAAACATTCTAAAATTTCTGTGAGTTTAAAGCATTGGTGGAGAAAGAGTCAGGGAAGCAAGTGAAGGCTTTGCAGAGCGATAATGGTGGTGAATATATGTCGAACGAATTCAAATAATTCTGTAGCAAAGAAGGAATTTGTAGAGAACTCATAGCACCTCATAACCCACAACAGAATGGGGTCGCAGAGAGGAACAACATAATGATTTTGGGTGCTACACGAGCTATGCTACATGATCAGGGCCTACCAATGCACTTGTGGATGGAAGCATGCAACACTGCGGTTTATGTGCGAAACCGTTGTCCTCATAGAGTACTTGGAAAGAGTACACCTGAAGAAGCTTTTATTGGTAAGAAGCCAGATGTTTCTCATTTAAACTTTTTTGGCTCATTTGTTTATGTTCATGTGACCAAAAACGCCAGGAAGAAGCTGGAGCCGACTGCTGAAGTTGGGATATTTGTGGGGTACACATAAACACCCCATAACTATCGTGTGTATTTTCCAAACAGTAGAATGACTGTGATGCGACGGGATATAAAATTCAATGAGGAGAAATCCATGAAGTTGTCTCTTGAGAGGGAGCTAGAATTGCATGCGGAGGAGGAACTTATTGTTCCCAAAGATGAGTCTCTAGATGTGGATCAACCACAAGAGGAGGATCATGGAGTGGAGGAGTCCACTCATGCAGAGCCAAACATAAGAATTGGTAGAAGGCATACCACAAAAGCTAAGAGGATGAGCTTGATGCGGCAGAGAATGTAGGAGTCCCTACTTCACAGCGCAGACAGAGACAGTCACCTGACCGATATACTGGATACATGGCCTTCATGAGCAAGTGTATCGTGATAGAGCCATATTCCTTTGAGGAAGCAGTGCAGGAGCTCACATGGGTAGATGCCATGGTGGAGGAGTATGACTCCATTGTAAGAAACAGTGCTTGGGAGATTGTTCCAAGGCCGGTTGGTAAATCAATGGTAGGTTCAATATGGATCTACAAGGTAAAGCAAGCTGCTGATTGGAGTGTCGAGAAGTATAAGGAAATATTTGTTTCCCGGGGCTTCTCACAGATCAAGGGGATTGATTATGAAGAAACTTTGCACCTGTCGCATAGTATTATTCCATAAGGACCATCCTTGCTCTCTCAGCGCAGATGGGTTGGAACATTCATCAGATGGATGTGAAGACTGCGTTCCTTAATGGGATCATTGAAGAAGAAGTGTACATTGAGTAGCTTGAAGGATTTGAGATCTTCTAGTATTATTCCATAAGGACCATCCTTGCTCTCTCAGCGCAGATGGGTTGGAACATTCATCAGATGGATGTGAAGACTGCGTTCCTTAATGGGATCATTGAAGAAGAAGTGTACATTGAGTAGCTTGAAGGATTTGAGATCTTCAGCAGCGAGTCACATGTGTGCAGACTCAAAAGAGCGTTGTATGGGCTGAAGCAAGCACCCCATGCTTGGTACACACAGATCGACAACTATTTCAATGGACTTGGCTTCACCAAGAGTGAGGCGGATGCAAACCTATACCAAATTGTGGTGGAGGGTAAGATTTTAATCATTTTTCTTTATGTTGATGATTTAATACTAACTGGTGATCACTCATGCAAGAAGGACCTTGCAAAAGAGTTCGAGATGAAGGATATGGGTCTCCCTCATTATTTCCTTGGATTGGAAATATGGCAACGAGAAAGTGAACTGTTTGTGTCTCAAGGAAAGTATGCTCGGGAGATACTCGGTAAGTTTCACATGGAGGTCTGCAAACCCATGGATACTCCTCTTCTAGTAAATTAGAGGAAAGAGGATGCTACATCGGCAGAGGTAGTGGATGCTACTGTCTATCGATAGTTGGTGGGTTCGCTCATGTATTTAGTTAATACAAGACCGGAGATATACTATGCGGTGAACCAGCTTAGTCAAGCGATGGTCAAGCCTACCAAGCTCTTTTGGAAGGCAAGAAAGCATGTCCTGAGATATCTCAGGGGCACATTTGAGTATGGATTATGGTACAGAAAGACGGATGAGGTGAATTTTCATGGCTTCACGGATGCAGATTGGGTAGACAGCCCAATGGACAGAAAGAGCACATCAGAAGGGGTTTTCAGTATCATATCTACAACTATTTCTTGGTACAGTAGGAAACAAAGATCTGTGGCACTCATTTTAGTGGAAGCGGAATACATGGCAGCAAGTCAAGCTAAATGTGAGGCTATCTGGATGAGGAAGATCCTGGTCGATTTGTTCGATTCTCATTTAGATCCTACTGTGATTCATTGTGATAATCAGAGTTGTATTAAACTGTCGATTAATCCTGTGTTTCATGATAGATCTAAGCATATAGATATCTGGTATCATCATATCAGAGATTTTGTGCAGCAGAAGATCACGTGGCTTCAGTACATTCCTATGGAAGATTAGGATGCAGATATTCTGACGAAGGTGCTCACTTGGAGAAAATTCGAATACCATAGAGACAGGATCGGGGTGAAGGATAATCCCTATCTTGTTGAGAGGGAGTGTTGAGATTCAACAAGATGATGAGCCTAGTGAAAATTAAGCACCTTCACTAGGTGGGGCCCACAGGATATTTTTAGGTGTATGTCTATTTTTAGAATGGTGAACATATTCTAAAATTAGCAGGATACTAATTCTAGATGGTTGAGAAAATTCTATCTTTGGATGAATTTCTATTTTTAGAAGATGGGCGAAGTCTATTTATAGATCGCTAATCTAAAAATAGAATGCATGTCGATTATTATTAGCCCTTAATAATAATCAGACAATAAATAGTAACTTATTCTCTTGGAGCACTTTATTTCAGTGAACATATGTGGCACATTAGTGGGATTAAGGAATTACGTAATTCCTAGGGTGGTTGGTGACTCATGCATGGAGGACTTCGTTATAAATGATAGTGGCAAGTTGTAATAGAGTTGGAAGAGTAGTTATGTGAGTTGTTATTTAGTTTAACTCAGTTAAGTGAGTTAAAATCAGTTGTGCTAGTTGTAACTAAAGATACACTAGTGAAAGATGAGTGAATTAATTATTTAATTAATTCACAAGTAGTGTCTTACTTGCAACTAAACAAGTACAACAGTTAACTACTTGCATGTTAGATCCAGTGGAGACCTAGTGGAGAGATAGGTGAAAGGGTGAAATAGAATATCAGTTGTGACTATAGTGATGCATTCAATGCATCTACAAAGAAATTGGAGATGTGAATCAGGATTGCATAGTGCAAGAAAGGCAAGGTTGAATTCATTTAGGGATCTTCTTCAGTAGGGATTGCGCAGTGGAGGCAAGCTGTCAGGAGGCAGTAAATTGGTGCATGTGTGAACCAATTTTTGTATGATAGTGTGTGATGATTGTATATTGTACTGAGAGCTCTATGAGCTGAGATTTGTATGAGATTGTTACATGTTCCATTGATATAAATAATATATGATAGTTAGGGTTTTTAGCTTTAAGCTTTCCCAGTAAAACATCTTGTTATGTGCGATTGATTTTGCTTCATATGTGTTTTTCAATTAGCGATTTAATTTCCGCAAAGAATTAAGTGGAATGATTCTATATTTAACATAAGATTAATTTATTAGATTAGGAGAATCTGGAAATACATTATTGTGTTTATAAATTTCTACAATTACCCTGGTGGAGTTGCTTTCTTCACCTCTCTGTGCAGGAAGCCTTTCTCTTCTTTTGCCCTTTATTTCATTTTCTTTATTATTATTTTTCATAGAAATGTGCATATGCATTTATTTATTTCATGAGGTGGAAGAGGGATCCCAACTTATTAAGATCAGAAGAGGTTGTTCCTTCAGAGAAGTATGTTTATGCATAACTCTGACATACTTGTTAAGGTTTTCCTCCCCTCCTTACTCTACTAGACTAGAGTGACAAATATTAACCGGCTATATAAAAAAAACCAAATAGAGTAGGTGGAACCAGTTAAAACCCAAACATCATGATTTCACTGTGAATTTCTTTGATAAGGAATGCATTTTCCAACTGAGTATAATCAACCAAAAGAACACAGGATTCACGCAATGAGAAGGAATGCATAGAAAGCCAAGTGTTGGTAGAAGAACAAATTTAATCTTAGGTTTTGTCATGCTCACTTTAGAATCCAAACATGGTCTTATGTGACAACTATCCTAAGACTAGAAAAACAAACAAACAAAGTAAAGGAGAAAAACTGTAAAAAAACGAGCGAAATAAAATCAAAGCAAAGAACAAAAAAAAAAGAAACACTACTTCTACTCCTAACCTAATAAGAAAGTAGGCCAACTCACGTAAAGTGATATTTCCAATGCAGCCACCAGCCCATTGGTAGGCCTACGTGGGCGAGGGAGTACATGTGAAGAAATATGTGCATGAATAACACTACACAAGAAATATAAGACATTGCAAACCAAGACATTTGAAGTTTGAATGCACATGCAGAAAATAAATGATGAAAAGTACATGGAAGACACTCTGCGAATGTATCATGGTGTCGTGACACATCGCGAGTCGAGTATTTGCAAACAAAAACTTTCAAACCATGAAAGCGAGAAAACATAAAGAAATAAAGAAAAAAAAATATTCCACGGTGCTCGCCAAGTATGACTCCTCTAATGATTGAGGGATAGGATCATGAAAAATAGATGGAGGATGCGAAAATTGTAAAATGGGAGGATTTTCAATATGTGCGGTAATTTGATGAGGGGCCACGATAGATTCATTGTTATTCTAATCATGGATGGAACTGACCTCAAACATCGCCACAAAGATCAGGTTCTTCATCAATCCTGGAACATGCAAAACTTCCTTCAATATGAAAGGTTTACCAGACTCCCTCTCAAAGGAAATGGTACCGATACCAGTCGCACTGTATCTACCATCATCGCCCATCTCAATGCACCCAAGATCTTTTTCCTCCAGATCTGAAAACGTATCTCGATCTCAGATCTCGATCTCTGGCCATGTGAAATGCACGACGCACCACCGGTTTGCAGGAACCCAGGCCCATCCCGCCACATTTGAAACACTGCATGCGCATCGCGGAGAAAAAATCCAGTTGGATTCGAGAAGCCAATGCCTCTCCCGTCGTTGCATCCAACATCCTTCTTATTTTTCTTCTTCTGCGGACAATTTATGGCATAGTGTCCGTGCTGGTGACAGTGAAAACACTTCACCTTGGACATGTCTTGCTTCTTGCCTTTCGCACCAGACTGAGAAGCCTTCTTGCTCTTCCCCTTCTTTGCTTTGGCAGCCAAAGCGCAATTTTCTTCATCAAATACCTTGGATGAAGATCCATCCCTGGTAGTCCTCCTTATCTCCTCCTGCATGAGATCCGCCCAAAGGCGCTCCCATCCCGGCAACTTCTCCCGACCATTGACACTATCTTGATATGAATGCCAAGCCTTCGGAAGACCAAGGAGAGCTAGGTCCACCATATCCTCTTCTTCGACAGTCACCCCCACACTTCCCAGCTCATATCTGCATTGAGTGAACTTCGTGAGGTATTTGGCGATACTGTCGCCTTTCTCCATCTTGATGTTTCTGAGCTTACCCTTGAGCGCCAGCTTCCTTTGGTTGCTCTTACTCTGGAATAGATCTGTCAATGATTTCCACATTAAATATGGAGAAGCTTTTCCATGCAGGCCGGATACAATGTGATCCTTTACGCCCTCCAACAGAATCCTTCGACATTTCGCCATCTTCTTTTGCCAAGCCTCGACTTCAGCAGGATCAGTGGGCTTTTGGACATCCGTATCTACGAACTCCTTCAGTCCATTATCTTCTAATACCGCCTCCATGCGATCTTTCCATGCAACATAATTCGAACTGCCTTCAAGAGCATATTTGAGTCGCAAACCGTTGAAAGACATTTTCAACTCCAGCACCAAGAAAACAAACTGCTGCAAAATTCGAATTCCAAACTCAAAAACTCAACTGCTTCTGGATCTGTGAGAACAAATTATTTCTAGCACAGATATCGACTGTAAGGGCATTTACTGGATATATCACCTTTCAGAGAAAGGATGGATCCAGAGGCTACCTGGCCCGTTACAGACTCTGTCTACCGAAATAATATTGTAATCACTGCAATAGATCCCGATCATTGATTCGCTCCGATACCATGTAGAAATTTGCTGAATAATGAAGATTTATCCACCAAGATTATCCTGATCACATACTAATTCGAATTCATATGCAACACATAATCTCTTCTACAATCAAACATCAATTTGCGGAAATAGAAACAGTCGCATGCGCACATAAACACAATATGTAATGGGGAAAGCTTATAGCTAAAAACCCCTCAGCTATTTTGTATATTATATGGAGAGAACATGTAACAGTACATAGCACAATACTCCTCACAAGTACTCAGTACTATCTCATGAAGTTACACACAAACTAGCTCGGTTTTGAACAAGTAACAGGTTCAAAACTTATCCACTAATTGCCTGTCTCTATTGCGCAATCAAGGCTGGTCTAATGAGAGATCCAAGGTTCGAATCTCCTTGGCTTGGCAGCGCAATCCTCATGGGCAATTTCCTCCAAGTGTGGTGCAAATCTCATGCACAACTAATGTCACAACTGATAGCTATCTCAACCCTTTCATCTACCTCTTTCACTGGTCTCCACTGAACTGTCCATGCACTGTAGTGAACCGATGTGTTCTTGAGTTGAATAATGAGTTAATAATTAGTGAATTAAATAATATTTAATTCACTCCACTCATTACTAGTTGATTAGCTAGTTAAACTAATCACAACTAGTTCAACTAAGTTAAACCGAACACAACTCCACCAATCGTCTCATCAACTCCACCAAACTTCGCCATCAAGTCCTAATCAAGTCAACCATGCATGAGCTCACCAAACCCCAAGGAATAGCGTAATTCCTTCATCGATGCATGGGCCACATTCATAGCTCCAACTCGAAGTGCCGTAAGAGAATAAACTGGAAGTTTAGAGTCTAAATATTATTAAGGGTTAATAATATTTGACTGACCTATTTTTAGACAGGCAGTCTAAAAATAGACTTCGACCTATCTGTCTAAAAATAGAGGTCCATCTATTTTTACCAACTCGACCAATCATCCAAGAATAGCATACTGCAACTCCCAAACCATGCTCCATATGTTTAAAAATAGACATAGTCTAAAAATAGACTTTGCGCCAAAAATAGCCTGCGGGCCCACTTAGTGAAGGCGACTTCATTTCACTAAGCTCCGTCATCTTGTTGCATTTTCAACACTCCCTCTCAACAAGATATGGATTATTTTCAACCCCTATCCTGCCTCTGTGGAATTCGAACTTGCTCCTGGTGAGCGCGTTTGTCAAGATGTCAGCATCCCGATCCTCCGTGGGAACATATGAAAGTAACATGATTCTCCGCTGAACACAATCTCTGATATGATGGTACCTGATGTCGATGTGTTTGGATCTATCATGAAATACTGGATTAGCCGAGAGTTTAATGCAACTTTTTTTATCACAATAAATCACTGTAGGCTCCAAATGCAACCCGAACAATCCAACGAGGATCTTCCTCATCCAAATAGCCTCGCATGCAGCCAAGCTTGCTGCCATGTACTCGGCCTCTGCTGAAATGAGTGCCATGGATCTCTGCTTCCTGCTGTACCAGGAAACTGCTGTCGACCCAATGTTGAAAACTCCTCCAGATGTGCTCTTTCGGTCTGTTGGGCTCCCTGCCCAATCTGCATCAGTGAAGCCGGAAAGCTTCGCTCCATCCTCCTGTCTGTACCATAGACCATATCCCGATGTGCCACTAAGATAACACAATACATGCTTGCCTGCCTTCCAAAAGAGCTTGGTAGGCTTAACCATAGCTTGCGAAAGCTGGTTAACTGCATAGCATATATCGGGTCGTGTATTGACCAGATACATAAGCGACCCCACCAACCGTCGATAGACAGTGGCATCCACTACCTCCGCTGAAGTAGCATCCTCCTTCCTCCAACCACCAGGAAGAGGAGTGTCAACAGGCTTGCAGCCTTGCATGTTGAACCTCTCCAGAATCTCCCGGGCATACTTGCCCTGAGAAAAAAATAGTCCTCCACTGCGCTGCCAAATCTCCAATCCCAGGAAATAATGAAGGATGCCCAAGTCCTTCATCTCAAACTCTCGTGCAAGATCCTCCTTGCATGAAAGTATCAACTGCTCATCGCCAGTCAAAATCAGATCATCTACATACAGTATGATGATCAACAGCTTCCCCTCCACCACAATCTGGTACAAGTTAGGATCCGCCTCACTCTTGGAGAATCCAAGCCCGGTGAAGTAGCTGTCTATCCGAGTGTACCAAGCACGAGGTGCTTGCTTCAGCCCGTACAGTGCTCTCTTGAGTCGACACACATGCGACTCACTGCCGAAGATCTCAAAACCTTCAGGCTGCTCTATGTACACCTCTTCCTCAATAACTCCATTGGGGAACGTAGTCTTCACATCCATCTGATGAAGGTGCCACCCCATTTGCGCCGAGAGAGCTAGGATGCTCTGTATAGAAGAATACCTTGCGAGAGGTGCAAAGGTTTGTTCATAATCGATCCCCTCGATCTGTGAAAAGCCACGGGCAAAAAATATCGCCTTGTACTTCTCCACACTCCCGTCAGCTGCCTACTTCACTTTGTAGATCCATCGCGAACCCACCACCGATTTCCCCACCGGTCTTGGGACAATCTCCCATGCACTGTTCCTGACGATCGAATCATATTCTTCGATCATGGCATCAACCCATGCGGGTTCCTCCATAGCTTCCTCAAAAGAGGATGGCTCCGTCACAACACATTGACTCACAAGAGCCATGTATCGAGTGTACCGATCCGGTGACTGTCTCTGTCTGCGCTGTGCTGTAGGTGGTCCTACAACCTTCTCTGCATCCCGAGCCAGTCGCTCAGCTTCTGTAGTGCGCATGCGCCCTCTGATGGTTGGCGCTGCCTGGGTGGTTTCTTCCACCTCCTGAACCTCCTCTTGGGGCTGATCCACATCCGGAAGCTCCTCCTTAGGAACTAACAGCTCCTCATCTGCATGCAAGTGTAGCTCCCTCTCAAGCGAACACTGCATGGCTTTCTCCTCCCGAAATTTTATATCCCGTCGCACAACAGTCTTGCGACTGTCTGACAAATACACCCGATAGTTGTGAGGTGTATCAGTGTACCCCACAAATATTCCAACCTCTGCGGTCGGATCCAGCTTCTTTCTGGCATCCTTCGTCACATGCATGTAGATAGGTGAGCCAAAAATTCTCAGATGAGAAATATCAGGCCTCTTGCCAGAAAACGCCTCCTCCGGTGTACTCATGCCAAGAACCTTGTGAGGACAACGGTTCCGCACATACACTGCTGTATTGCATGCCTCAGCCCACAAGTGAAGGGGTAGGCCCTGATCATGCAACATCGCCCGTGCAGCACCCACGATCGTTCTGTTCTTCCGCTCAGCCACCCCGTTCTGCTGTGGGTTATGGGGTGTGATGAGCTCTCTCCGAATCCCTTCTGCGCTACAGAACTCCTTGAATTCAGTCGAGATGAATTCACCACCGTTATCACTCCTTAGAGCAATCACCTTCTTCCCCGACTCCTTCTCGACCAGTGCTTTAAACTCACAGAACTTCGCGAATGTATCGCTCTTCTTCTGCATGAAGAAGATCCAGCACTTTCGAGAGAAATCATCAACAAAGATCACATAATACTTGTGCTTTGCTGTCAAAGCAACTGAGAAAGGACCACACACGTCCGTGTGAACTCTCTCAAGGATCGTCGTGGCGCGACTATCCTTCTCGTGAAAGGTGGCTTTCACATACTTCCCTAAAGTACACCCCTTGCACTGATCTGACTGCGCAAGGGTGCCCTTAGGAAGCCCAGTAGAAATCTGATGCAGAATCTTCAAAGCTCCATGGTGAAGGTGGCCCAATCTCCTGTGCCACAGCTCGCCCTCATCATCCCGGCTCACCACTTCTCCCGCCTTGCATGCCATTTCTGCGCAACCATCTACTTGCAACTGATAAAGGTTCTTGACTCAAACCCCTATCTTCCGGGTCTCACCAGTAGTCTTACTGCGCAGGAAAGCTTTTCCTTCGCTGAAGACCACATCATACCCCTTGTCTTCCAACATCGCCACAGAGATCAGGTTCTTCATCAATCCTGGAACATGAAAAACTTCCTTCAATATGAAAGGTTTACCAGACTCCCTCTCAAAGGAAATGGTACTGATACCAGTCGCACTGTATCTACCATCATCGCCCATCTCGATGTGCACTCCAAGATCTTTTTCCTCCAGATCTGAAAACAGATCTCGATCTCCGGTCATGTGAAATGACGCACCACTATCCAAGAACCAAACTAATCCCGCCACACTTGAAACCAAGCATGTGATCAGTGAAAAAACCAAGTCCTTCATCTCGAACTCTCTAGCAAGGTCCTCCTTGCATGAAAGTATCAACAGCTCATCACTCGTCAAAATCAGATCATCTACATACAGTACAATGATCAATAGCTTCCCCTCCACCACAATCTGGTACAGGTTAGGATCCGCCTCACTCTTGGAAAATCCAAGCTCGGTGAAATAAGTGTCAATCAGTGTGTACCAAGCACGAGGTGCTTGCTTCAGCCCGTACAGTGCTCTCTTGATGTTGAAATTTGGTACCGGAGGACAGGTGGTTTCCTAAGGCTTTGATCTTTGGCCTAGGGAAAAGTGTCCAAAAGAATTTAATTTTTCTCCTAAAGTGACTTTATAAAGTTATAAAGTCAAATCTAAATTAAAAGTGACTTTAAGTGATAAAGTTACTAAAGTCTAATTTTAAAGTGACTTTAATAAAGTCAATATAAAATTAGAAAGGAAAAAGTGACTTTGGAAATAAAAGACTAAGTGGGTCTTTATTAAAGTGGGGTGAATTAAAAAATAGAAAGTGAGATTTAAATGAGCATTTAATCTTAGCCCTAGATCTCAATCTATCTCAGCCATTGGATTTAAGGATTCCCAAAAAGTCACTTAGGGTTAGGTTAAAGGAGGAAAAGGAGGAAAAGGTCATACATTCTTTCATGAGCAGATTGAGAGAGGAGGAGAGGGAGCTGAAGAGTAATTTCTGAGCAGAGGGAGAGCAGCAAAGGCAGCACAGCAAGTCCGTACAGCAAGAGGGCTCACTTCCCAAGGCTGAAAAATCCATACAGCAGAGTTTCATTGGCACATTAACCAAGGCAGAAAGTCCGTACAACATTTGCACAGTTTTCGAGAGAGGGGCAACACTGTTTTCGAGAGCTGGAACAGCAGCAAGGAGCACGGTTTTCAAGGCATATTTTCTAGGCACGAAAATCGAGAAAGGGGGCTGTTGTCCCATCCGTACGAAATCCGTACAGTCTGTACGATCACTCTTGGCACGCTTTTCGAGGTAGCTAAGACAACATTTAATGTTGTAATTTCTCTGAAAATTTTCTGCTTGCTATTTGGCACGTTTTTCAAGGTGGAGGGTGGCACGAAAGTCAAGATAAGTGATTTTTGTGTTTGCTGTAATTTTCTGTGTATTACTGCTCACTGTAAAAGCATTTTTCAGAAATAAAAGAGAAGCTTCCAAACTGGTTTTCCCCAAGAGTTGTAGGGGGTTTTTCCAGGGTCACCTTGACCAAAAATTACTGTGTTATGATGTGTTGAATGGCTGTTTGTTACTGTTGATATTTATTTCTACATTTTCCAGTATTCTGTAATTTTTTCCAGAATTTGTGTTTTCAGCAAAATTTATTTTCCAGTTTGTTAAATGTATGGATATGGGAAAGGGCATTTAACTATTTTGGAGTAATAAGGTGAAAAACTGAAAACCGGGGTGGGAAACTATAAATTTCTACATGGTATCAGAGCTTGAGTGCTGAAGAGCTGTTTGGGACAGCAAGGAGGAAAATTACAGCCTGCTGATTTTTCACTCAGAAAATTCCAGCAAGCTGATTTTTCACAAACAACAGTTTTACCTTTACTACAGCAGTGCTATTTTTCAGTTTTAGGACAACAGGATCTCTTTGGGACTGAGGGTGGAGGATAGGTTGGATGGGCATACCAATTACAGTGTTTGGAAGGAGAGAATGCAGAGTATCTTTGAGGAGGCGGAAGTCTGGGACATAATGGTGCATACCGCACAGAACCCTGTAAATGTGCCTACTGATGCTACTCAGTTGGCAGCATATAATAAAAAGAACAACAAGGGTAAGAGACTGATTCTAGACGGAATCAAAGACCATTGCATTCCTCACGTGAGAGGAAAGAGAAATGCTCATGAGATGTGGACAACATTGACCAACCTCTACCAGAGTACCAATGAGAACCGGAAAACGGTCCTGAAGGAGAAGCTGAAGAACATTAAGATGGGTAAGACTGATAGTGCAGCTGGATATCTCACCAAGATTACTAATGTGAGAGATGAGTTGGCAGCGATTAGAGAGGCCATTCCACCCACTGAGTTGGTGCGGATTGCAGTGAATGGCCTCCCCAGTTCATGGATGAACTTTGCTGATGGGGTTTGTGCACGTGAGACCCTTCCCACATGGGAGAGGTTTTTGGATGATTGCATTCAGACAGAGATCAGGAAAGGTCAGCTTGGGGCAGCCAAGCCAGTTGAGCAGGATGAGGATGTAGCACTGTTGGCAGGACGCAAGAAAGGCAAAGGGAAGAAGCAAGCTTCCACAAGCAATGGTGGGGGCAAAGGCAAAGGTAAAGTTAAACAGGATAACACACAGAAGGACTATTCCAAGGTGAAGTGTTGGAATTGTCAGAAGATGGGACACTATGCAGTTGTGTGTCCGGAGAAGAAGAAGAAGAAGGGGAAGAACCAGAGCATGGCAGCTTCAGCAGAAGTTGAGGACTTTGCAGATCGTTTTGACCGCGAGTTTGGGTTCATTGCGTGTGAGTCCTCTAGTGCGGGATTATCTGCCATAGAGGTTCAGAGGGAGCATGCTTTTCCCTCGATTAGCGGAGCATCTTCGGGTATCTGGTATGTGGACAGTGGGGCTTCACGTCACATGACAGGAGTCCGTGAGTACTTCTCAGAGCTTTCAAAGAGTGGCACTGATATAGAGGTAGTACTCGGTGATGACAGAGTTGTTAGAGCAGTTGGTGTGGGAACATTGACATTTCAGAGGGAGTCTAAACCTCCCTTGAAAGTGTCAGATGTTCTTTATGTGCCAGGGATGAGGAAGAACCTCATATCCGTCTCAGCTTTGGAGGACAGGGGATATGAGGTACTGTTCAGGGGAGGAGAGGTGTTGATGTATCCCAGGGGCACTCCAGCTGATTCGGCTAGAGTGATAGGTGTATGCCATGCAAAGGTGTACAAGTTTTCATTTCAGCCCCTTTTGGCATTGAGTAGTAGTACCGACAGCAGAGCTAGCAGTTCTGAGTTGTGTGAGATTTGGCACCGCAGGATGGAGCACATGTATCATGGAGCCTTGAGGACTTTGCAGGAGATCACTATAGGTGTGCCAGATTTCAGTACTGATCACTTTGATACTTGCAGAGGATGTGCGATGGGCAAGTTTGCCAAATCCCCTTTTCCCAGCAGTGACAACAGAGCGACTGGGATACTTGATTTGATTCATTCCGATGTGAGCCGTCGGATGTCTCGTGTTTCCTTGAGTGGATATGAGTACTATGTGTTAGTCATTGATGATCACTCCAGGAGGACCTGGATTTATTTCTTGAAGACCAAGAGTGAGGTCTTCAAGCGGTTTCAGGAGTTCAGAGCTCTTGTAGAGACACAGACAGGTCGGAAGATCAAGTCCCTGAGGTCGGGCAATGGAGGAGAGTACACCCTTGGAGAGTTTGTTGACTATTGTGCGGAGGCAGGCATTAGGAGGGAGTTCACTGTTCCTTACAACCCCCAGCAGAACGGGGTTGTGGAGAGGAAGAACAGATCCATCGGAGGGGCTTCCAAATCCATGTTACATGATCAGGGGTTGCCATTGTTTTTGTGGGCAGAGGCCTGCAACACAGCTTTTTACTTGCAGAACAGGAGTCCGCATCGTGCCTTGGGGCACATGACTCCGTAGGAGGCTTTTTCTGGGAAGAAGCCTGATATTGGTCATCTTCGTATCTTTGGGTGCATCACATACTCCTACATACCCAAGGAGAAGAGGACCAAACTAGAGTCCACCGCAGAGAAGGGTATCTTTTTGGGCTACAGTGAGACCTCAAAGGCCTTTCGGATTTACATTCCTGCGCAGAGGAAAGTTGTTGTCAAGCGGGATGTGAAGTTCGAGGAGGACAGGGCCTTTAGGAGGTCACGGGAGTTAGAGTATCTGGATCAGCCAGACCCTCAGCAGCAGTTGAGTCAGTCACAGGGATCCAGTGGGCAGGGATCAGGAGGATCCGGAGGTACATCTATGACGATGTCAGGTCCGTCAGTGGGGAGTGGCTCACAGAGTCAGAGGGGTGGTGCTATGGGCAGCACGCAGAGCAGTCCACAGAGCAGTTCACTGGGGAGTCCACTGATGGACAGTTCACACGGTACCTCAGCGTCTACAGGTTCAGGTGCAGGCAGGAGGACAACAGACAGACAGTCAGGAGTTCAGGCTCCTGATGTTGAGGAGGAGTTTTATTCTTTGGCGGGAGAAGTGTGCTCAGGGAAGAGGAAGCCCAAGTGGCTTCAGGACACCTTGAGAGATGCCACATCTGTTGCCGAGCCTAAGAGGCCGGTCAGAGAGAGCAGACCACCTGAGAGGTTTTGTAGCTATATGGCAATGGCTCCAACATCATTGACTCGAGCCTTCTAGCTATGAGGAGGCAGCTACGCAGGTCTGGAGAGAGGCCACAGGAGGAGTATTCTTTATCATGAAGAATGATGTTTGGGAGGTGGTGCTTAAGGCTCGAGGGCAAATCCGTGGTCATTTCCGCATGGCTTTACAAGGTAAAGCATGCCGCATGGCAAAGATTGAGAAATTCAAAGCGAGGTTTGTGTCTAGAGGGTTTTCCTCTGTGTGAGGGAGTTGATTATGAGGAGACCTTTCTTCGCTCCCGTGGCTCGATATACTTCGATCCGCTCCATTATATCGATAGCAAACAGAGACAGAAGAAGATCCACCGTATGGATGTGAAGACCACATTTCTCAATGGCTTCACATGTGAGGAGGTGTACATTGAGTAGCCAATGGCTTTGAGGTGCATGGGAAGGAGTCCCATGTGTGCAGACTGAAGAAGGCCCTTTATGGCCTGATGCAAGCTCCCAGAGCTTGGTACTCCAGGATAGATACATACTTGCAGGAGATGGGTTTCACAAAGAGTGATGCAGATCCGAACGTTTACTTTATTGTGATAGGTGAAGAGCCTCTCATTCTGGTGCTGTATGTGGATGACTTGGTCATTACGAGTGCAGAGAGACTCATAGAGCATTGCAAGAGAGAACTTGCGTCGGAGTTTGAGATGAAGGACATTGGCTTGATGCATTACTTTTTGGGTTTGAAGGTGTGGCAGGAGGAGGGGCATTTCTTCCTGGCGCAGGGGAAGTATATTGTGGACATCCTTGGCAGATTCCACATGGAGGATTGTAGACCCATGTCGACACCGATGATCACCAACTGGAAGAAGCTTAACGCTTCAGATTCCGAGTTGGTGGATCCCACATCAGATGCATACCGACAGTTCCCACGGCATTTCAGTCAACACCAGACCTCGCATATTGGTTTTGGCACAACACGATGAGTCGCTTTATGTGTGAGCCTAGGAAGGTTCATCGGGTGGTCGGCCTGATGTCTATGCGATACTTGGCAGGGACAAAGTGGATTATGGTCCTGACCATGCGGTGGGGATGGAGTGACTTCTAAGGTGTTACATCGATTTTGATTGGGCAAAGCTGTGCTTCGATAGAAGAGCACTTCAGCAGGCCGTTTTGGGTTGGGTTCGGCGTTAGTTGTCATGGTTCAACAAAGCAAAGAAGCCGCAGCATTGAGTTCAGCGGAAGCAGAGTACATGGCAGCCAGTCTAGCTAGTTGTGAGGCCATCTGGCTTCGCAAGATGTTGTTTGGCTTATTTGGTCAGTCATTGAGACCGTCATTGATTTATTGCGATAATCAAAGTTACATTAAACTCACAGATAATCCAGTATTTCATGATAGGTCAAAGCATATCGGGATCAAATACCATTTCATCAGAGACTATGTTCAGAAGGGAGCTGTGAAGCTTGAGTATATTCCCATTGATGAATAGGTTGTAGATATTCTTACCAAAGCCTTACCATGGGGCAAGCATGTCTACTTTAGAGACAAGATGGGTGTGGTGAGGAACACCTTCCTTGATAAGAGAGAGTGTTGAAATTTGGTTACCGAAAGACAGGTGGTTCCCTATGGCTTTGATCTTTGGCCTAGGGAAAAGTGTCCAAAAGAATTTAATTTTCTTCCTAAAGTGACTTTATAAAGTTATAAAGTCAAATCTAATTTAAAAGTGACTTTAAGTGATAAAGTTACTAAAGTCTAATTTTAAATTGACTTTAATAAAGTCAATGTAAAATTAGAAAGGAAAAGTGACTTTGGAAATAAATGACTAAGTGGGTCTTTATTAAAGTGGGGTGAATAAAAAATAGAAAGCGAGATTTAAATGAGCATTTAATCTCAACCCTAGATCTAAAGCTATTTCAACCATTGGATTTAAGGATTCCCCAAAAGTCACTTAGGGTTAGGTTAAAGGAGGAAAATGAGGAAATGGTCATTCATTATTTCATGAGCAGATTAGGAGAAGGAGAGAAAGAGAGGAGGAGAGGGAGATGAAGAGTAATTTCTGAGCAGAGGGAGAGCAGCAAAGGCAGCACAGCAAGTCCGTACAGCAAGAGGGCACACTTCCCAAGGCTGAAAAATCCGTACAGCAGAGTTTCATTGGCACATTAACCAAGGCAGAAAGTCCGTACATCATTTGCACGGTTTTCGAGAGAGGGGCAGCACTGTTTTCGAGAGCTAGAACAACAGCAAGGAGCACGGTTTTCAAGGCATATTTTTCTGGGCACGAAAATCGAGAAAGGGGGCTGTTGTCCCATCCGTACGGAATCCGTACAATCTGTACGGTCATTCCTGGCACGCTTTTCGAGGTAGATAAGACAGCATTTAATGTTGTAATTTCTCTGAAAAATTTTTGTTTGCTGTTTGGCACATTTTTCAAGGTGGAGGGTGGCACGGAAGTCAAGATAAGTGATTTTTGTGTTTGCTGTAATTTTCTGTGTATCACTGCTCACTGTAAAAGCATTTTTCATAAATAAAAGAGAAGCTTCCAGACTGGTTTTCCCCAAGAGTTGTAGGGGGTTTTTCAAGGGTCACCTTGACCAAAAATTACTGTGTTATGATGTGTTGAATGGCTGTTTGTTACTGCTGATATTTATTTCTGCATTTTCCGGCATTCTGTAATTTTTCCAGAATTTGGGTTTTCAGCAAAAGTTATTTTCCAGTTTGTTAAATGTATGGATATGGGAAAGGGCATTTAACTATTTTGGAGTAATAAGGTGAAAAACTGAAAACCGGGGTGGGAAACTATAAATTTTTACAGTTGGAGAAGAACATATGACTCACTCGTCGAAGATCTCGAAACCTTCAAAGCTGCTCTATGTACACCTCCTCCTCAATACCTCCATTGAGGAACGCAGTCTTCACATCCATCTGATGAATGTGCCACCCCATCTGCGCTGAGAGAGCAAGGATCGTCCGTATGGAAGAGTACCTTGCGACAGGTGCAAAGGTCTCCTCATAATCAATCCCCTCGATCTGTGAGAAGCCATGGGCGACAAATCTCGCCTTGTACTTCTCCACACTCCCGTCAGCCACCTGCTTCACTTTGTAGATCCATCGCGAACCCACCACTGATTTCCCCACCGGTCTTGGGACAATCTCCCATGCACTGTTCCTGACGATCGAATCATATTCTTCGATCATGGCATCAACTCATGCGGGTTCCTCCACAGCTTCCTCAAAAGAGGATGGCTCCGTCACAACACATTGACTCACAAGAGCCATGTATCCAGTGTACCGATCCGGTGACTGTCTCTGTCTGCGCTGTGCTGTAGGTGGTCCTACAACCTTCTCTGCATCTCGAGCCAATCGCTCAGCTTCTGTAGTGCGCATGCGCCCTCTGATGGTTGGCGTTGCATGGGTGGTTTCTTCCACCTCCTGAACCTCCTCTTGTGGCTGATCCACATCCGGAAGCTCCTCCTTAGGAACTAACAGCTCCTCATCTGCATGCAAGTGTAGCTCCCTCTCAAGCGAACACCGCATGGCTTTCTCCTCCTGAAATTTTATATCCCGTCGCACAACAGTCTTGCGACTGTCTGACAAATACACCTGGTAGTTGTGAGGTGTATCAGTGTACCCCACAAATATTCCAACCTTAGCAGTTGGATCCAGCTTCCTTCTCGCATCCTTCGTCACATGCATGTAGACAGGAGAACCAAAAATCCGCAAATGGGAAATATCAGGCCTCTTGCCAGAATATGCCTCCTCCGGTGTACTCATGCCAAGAACCTTGTGAGGACAACGGTTCTGCACATACACTGCTGTATTGCATGCCTCAGCCCACAAGTGAAGGGGTAGGCCCCGATCATGCAACATCGCCCGTGCAGCACCCACGATCGTTCTGTTCTTCCGCTCAGCCACCCCGTTCTGCTGTGGGTTATGGGGTGCGATGAGCTCTCTCCGAATCCCTTCTGCGCTGCAAAAGTCTTTGAATTCAGCCGAGATGAATTCACCACCATTGTCGCTCCTTAGAGCAATCACCTTCTTCCCCGACTCCTTCTCGACCAGTGCTTTAAACTCACAGAACTTCGCGAATGTATCGCTCTTCTTCTGCATGAAGAAGATCCAGCACCTTCGAGAGAAATCATCAACAAAGATCACATAATACTTGTGCTTTGCTGTCGAAGCAACTGAGAAAGGACCACACACGTCTGTGTGAACTCTCTCAAGGATCGCCGTGGCGCGACTATCCTTCTCGTGAAAGGTGGCTTTCACATACTTCCCTAAAGTACACCCCTTGCACTGATCTGACTGCGCAAGAGTGCCCTTAGGAAGCCCAATATAAATCTGCTGCAGGATCTTCAAAGCTCCATGGTGAAGGTGGCCCAATCTCCTGTGCCACAGTTCGCCCTCATCATCCCGGCTCACCACTTCTCCCGCCTTGCATGCCATTGCTGCGCAGCCATCTACTTGCAACTGATAAAGGTTCTTGACTTGAACCCCTATCTTCTGGGTCTCTCCAGTAGTCTTACTGCGCAGGAAGGCTTTTCCTTCGCTGAAGACCACATCATACCCCTTGTCTTCCAACATCGCCACAGAGGTCAGGTTCTTCATCAATCTCGGAACATGCAAAACTTCCTTCAATATGAAACGTTTACCAGACTCCCTCTCAAAGGAAATGGTACCGCTACCAGTCGCACTGTATCTACCATCATCGCCCATCTCGATGTGCACTCCAAGATCTTTTTCCTCCAGATCTGAAAACAGATCTCGATCTACGGTCATGTGAAATGACGCACCACTGTCCAAGAACCAAACTGATCCCGCCACACTTGAAACCAAGCATGCGATCAGTGAAAAATCCAGTTCGAATTGAGAAGCCAATGCCTCTCCCGCTGCAAATCCAGCAACCTTCTTATTTTTCTTCTTCTGCGAACAATTTGTGGCATAGTGTCCGTGCTGGTGACAGTGAAAACACTTCACCTTGGACATGTCTTGCTTCTTGCCTTTCGCACCAGACTGAGAAGCCTTCTTGCTCTTCCCCTTCTTTTCTTTGGCAGCCAAAGCGCAATTTTCTTCATCAGATACCTTTGATGAAGATCTGTCCATTATAGTCCTCCTTATCTCCGCCTGCGTGAGATCTGCCCAAAGGCGCTCCCATCCCGGCAACTTCTCCCGACCATTGACACTATCTTGATATGAATGCCAAGCCTTTGGAAGACCAAGGAGAGCCAGGTCTACCATATCCTCTTCTTCGACAATCACCCCCACACTTCCTAGCTCATCTCTGCATTGAGTGAATTTCGTGAGGTATTTGGCGATACTGTCGCCTTTCTCCATCTTAATGTTTCTGAGCTTATCCTTGAGCGCCAGCTTCCTTTGGTCGCTCTTACTCTGGAATAGATCTGTCAACTCTTTCCACATCAAATATGGAGAAGCTTTTCCATGCAGGCTGGATACAATGTGATCCTTTACGCCCTCCAACAGAATCCTTCGACATTTCGCCATCTTCTTTTGCCAAGCCTCGACTTCAGCAGGATCAGTGGGCTTTTGGACATTCGTATCTACGAACTCCTTCAGTCCATTATCTTCTAATACTGCCTCCATCCGATCTTTCCATGCAACATAATTCGAACTGCCTTCAAGAGCATATTCGAGTCGCAAACCGTTGAAAGACATTTTCAACTTCGGCACCAAGAAAACAAACTGCTGCAAAATTCGAATTCCAAACTCAAAAACTCAACTGCTTCTAGATCTGTGAGAACAAATTATTTCTAGCACAGAGATCAACTGTAAGGGCATTTACTGGATATATCACCTTTCAGAGAAAGGATGGATCCAGAGGCTACCTGGCCCGTTATAGACTCTGTCTACCGAAATAAAATTGTAATCACTGTAATAGATCCCGATGATCAATTCGCTCCGATACCATGTAGAAATTTGCTGAATAATGAAGATTTATCCACTGAGATTATCCTGATCATACATTAATTCGAATTCATGTATAACACATAACCTCTTCTACAATCAATCATCAATTTGCGGAAATAGAAACAATCGCATGCGCACATAAACACAATATGTAATGGGGAAAGCTTATAGCTAAAAACCCCCAGCTATTTGTATATTATAATAGAAGAGAAACATGTAACAATCTCAGTACAATACTCCTCACAAGTACTCAGTACTGTCTCCAAAAGTTACACACAAACTAGCTTGGTTTTGAACAAGTCACAGGTTCAAAACTCATCCACTAATTGCCCGCCTCTATTGCGCAATCAAGGCTGGTCTAATGAGAGATCCAAGGTTCGAATCTCCTTGGCTTGAAAATGCAATCATCATGGGAAATTCCTCCAAGTGTGGTGCAAATCTCATGCACAACTGATGTCACAACTGATAGCTATCTCAACCCTTTCATCTACTTCTTTCACTGGTCTCCACTGAACTGTCCATGCACTGTAGTGAACTGATGTGTTCTTGAGTTGAATAATGAGTTAATAATTAGTGAATTAAATAATATTTAATTCACTCCACTCATTACTAGTTGATTAGCTAGTTAAACTTATCACAACTAGTTCAACTAAGTTAAACCGAACACAACTCCACCAACTGTCTCATCAACTCCACCAAACTTCTGCCACTGAAGTCCTAACTGAAGTCAACCATGCATGAGCTCACCAAACCCCAAGGAATAGTGTAATTCCTTCTGTCAGATGCATGGGCCACATCCGTAGCTCCAACTGAAGTGCTGTAAGAGAATAAAATGAAGTTTAGAGTCCAAATATTATTAAGGGTTAATAATATTTGACTGACCTATTTTTAGACAGGCAGTCTAAAAATAGACTTCGACCTATATGTCTAAAAATAGAGGTCCATCTATTTTTACCAACTCGACCAATCATCCAAGAATAGCATATTGCAACTCCCAGACCATGCTCCATATGTTTAAAAATAGACATTGTCTAAAAATAGACTTTGCGCCAAAAATAGCCTGCGGGCCCACTTAGTGAAGGCGACTTCATTTCACTAAGCTCCATCATCTTGTTGCATTTTCAACAGATCAATCTCCTATTGGATTTCTTGCTTGCGTTTAGCCTCGATGAGTGTACATATTGTTGGGATTTGGTGGGTCCTCACCATGAAATCCAAGCTCCCGTAGATCCATCCATATGTGGCCTGAATGCTTTCGATGAACAAGGTGAGTTGTTTGTTTTTCAGGATTAACATTCGAACTTTGCCTTTCTCTAACTTTGCCCGCGACTTCATCTTCTTTACCAATGTAAGCGATGTGACCTTGTATCGCATTGTCCACTCATGCATGGTAGTGATGGAAATTTGTATATTCCCGAGGATTCTGAAAAACTCTCTGCTCTGTCGTTACAAGTCATTTAGGTGGAAAAATGCCTTATGGAAAGTTACGAACTCCTCATAAATATCTTGCATAGTGTCTCTAAGTGAGGATACTTCAGCAAGTATCACTTCTTTGATCTCCTTGCGGTAGACCTGTGTGGACGGTGCACTTTACGCAGATGCACGAAGTTTTTCATTCTCTTGACGAAGTGGCTATATGTTCTGTGGTAATTGCTTGCTCTTGTCAACTAAACATTGGGTGTTAGATCTAGCTGCTCCTGCAAAGGCCCAGTTGGAATTGGTAATGGAATTTGGATTCCAGTTGGTGTATCCCATGATCACCCTTTCTCTCATGAACACGGGTGATGCACGATCATGCGGGAAATTATTTATTCACGCTTGCACAATATTATTTTACAACTCATCAAATGATATATTGTACACATCCATGAATGGATCATCATTAAGGGGAATCACCTCCCCTTTCTCACTTGGTGCTTGCTCTGTGGCTAGAGGTTGTGGAGTTAGAGTGGTGGTCTGAGGTGTGCTGGGAAACTTGTCCAGCATTACATCTCCTTATATATTATTACATCATTACAAAACCATGGTCCAAATACCATGGGAATCATTAAACAAGTAAATATAACCCAAAACCCGTTACAAAAAGGAGGGTCTTTGACCCACTCCGAAGCCCCTGAGATATCACGCGGTATATCCTAAATGTTGTGTTGCATAGTATGCTTCGCGCTCCACTCCTCTAAATACAAAGACTTGGTCAAAATATAGGCCAAGTTGGGTGGTGCCCAACAGGCCCCCAACACTCACATGTGACTCGTCCCGAGTCATTCAACTGTTTTTCCCCTTAATATTTGTTGTCATGTTGTTGTAGGCGCTATTGAACTTCTGCAACACCTCTTTGAACTTCTTCTCCTGACTGCAGACTTCTTCCACTACTGCCTCTATGACTGGTCCTGCAGTCTTCTTCAACGCTGTCTCTTCTTGTTTTTAAAGCTCTTGGAGCTTCCCGTCCACTTGTTGCGACAATTGGAGAGCCTCATCCTGCCAAGGTTCACTTCTCTCCGTCAAAGTTTGTTCTTCCTTCCGGATCTCTTCGATCTGCTTCTGAAGTGCCTTGCCTTCACTGATCCCTGCGAGCTTCTGTGAACCTGGAAATTTCTTTGTTGTTGTCTTGATTTCCTTCAACTTCTTATGCTTTTTTTGGATATATTCCTCAATCTTCTGTACATTTGTATCTTCCCGCAACAAAGTCCAAATATGAAAGGTCTCTTCCAATATTTTTTTGCATTCTTCCATTGTCCCGGAGATGCCTATTACTGCAGTCTTCAGGTCGATATCCCTTTGTTCCTGTACTTCTGGTGGCGCGGTTGGTTGCAGATTCATTTGCAACTCATTGATATCGAGTTCATATTCTAACTGTACTTCTGGAGCTTTCTTCACGGAATCCTTGACTGCAAGGTCGAGTTTCGCAACCTTGTCTTCTACTGGTTCCTCCTCGTGGACATCCATGTCTATAACTTCTCTACAAGTGGATTCAACGAATTATTTCAACTTCTGTTGTTGTTCTTCTACCTGGTCCTTTTCCTTGATTTCCTGGTCGAGTTGTCTCTTTAGCACAACTCGATCTTGTTCTATGTGAATATTTAATTTGATGTGCACTGCTCCCACTCCTTTAGCTCATTTACAATACCTTGATGCAGGTCATGCAATACTAGAATTGGCTGCACTGCAATGTTCATATTGACCTTGTCCCAATTTTTCTCTTGTTGCTTTGCTCCAACTGCGTTGAGCTCCGACAGGGATCTGCATGATCCTCATCCCAAATGTGGTTTCTATCAGTATCTCTAGTTGGAGTGCTTATCTTACTAGTGTTGGTTGTCTAGCTATCTATGCAAAAAACTTGAGTTCTGCAATGCTCTGTTCAACACTTGTGAGGAGTGTGCTGTAGAGATCCTCGATTTCCCCCCATGATTCCTCCGCAACTTCTTGAAAATTCTCCCCAATTTTGTTTATGTCCCCATCATTAAGGACCAATGGCATTATACCCTTCGACTTATCTGCCTTCTGCTTCTTCTTACTTCTTGGGGAAACTTTGGTGTGCATATTTCTTTTGAATTTTTCTGTCATTGTATTCTCCTTTTCCTGTCCATTGCCTCCAAGAGGATCTGGTTGACCCTCATCATGATCTTGTTGCTGATCTTCCTCCTGCTCTTCTTTGTTCTTATCGTTTCTGCTCGGGCCTCCCTGCTCTGTTGTTTCTTTATCTGTCTAACTATCCTCTGCCTCCTCCTCCACCACAGTCATCCATTATGTGGGCCATCGTTGTATTAATGTAGCAAGATCATCTTCAGTGACTAAGTATGGCAGAGGATGACATGTCTTCATTGTATCCTTCTGGGCATGTACATAAATTCTATGGACATCTGCCTTGAACTTCACAACTGCATGATATTGCTGGTACAAGGTTGGTAACAACTAAGGGTGTTGGTTCACCACCATATGTAGATCCATGTGGTATAATACAAAGAAAGTGTGGTTCTCCTGTGCTCTTGACTGCTCATTAGTATGCCACAACGAGGCATACTGCACTGCTTCACACACATATTCTTCTACCGAAGAAAACTATGAGTCCTCTGAATCCTTCCATGCCACCATTGCGATGATCAAAATCAACCATGTGTAGTGAAACACTGAACCTTTCTCTTGAGCTTCGCAACAATCCTCCAAAAATTCCTTGCAAAAATACCCAACCCAGTTGTACTAGACCCGATTGTTGCACTGCGCAGCGATTGAAACTATTGTTGTGGGGACTTTGTTAGCTTGAAATTTACACATAATCTTTCCAGCCAATATCTACGCAAAAAAGTGTACTCCTTGGTCCTTGATCAAATTTATATGGTAGCCTCGCTTTCCCTTAACCAATTTGACCTTCTCCTTTATGGTCTGCACTACTGCCTTGTCTTGATCCTTACCTATAAAATCTTCGGTGGGATCCCTTCCCTGGTAAGGTAATCAAGTAATTCTTGATATTATCATGTCATTAGTGGGTATCCTCTTCTCTAGCCAGAGGCATCCATCATGCAACAACAGGAGAATTTGTCTTACGCAGGCAGTGTTGATTGTACTTCTGCCGAAGTTTGGCACATTCAGCATGTTCAACAATCCAGACCGCTCCAACTATAGGGACCAATCCTATGCTTTACTATACCAACCCTTGCTTTACTCTTTTTTTTAAAGAATAATACATTAAACTAGGAGTAAAAACATAAGCATACAATGTTGGAAACTCATATAAATTAATCACTTATATCAAACATCCATGAATTTAACTTCTTTACACATACATCTAGTTTACATGTTAATTATAGGCATAATGAAGTCATATATATAAAAAAAAAACATTATAAATAACATAGTACCATTCACTTGGAGACGAGACTCAATCTTGACTTGCCGTTACTTGAAATCCCTTGTTGTCATCTACCTCGTGCAAGGTGCGAGGCATTAAGATCCTAACCTTAGCCCGAATGTTACGATTTAGTCCGTACTCAATTTTTTTCACCTTGAGCCTTTTTGTGTTTAAGTGAGGAGCATAACAGAGTAATTCCATGAAACAAGCCTTGTACTCCGGTATTGAGTGACTCCCCTGCGTTAATGCATTGAATTCATTTAATTCTCTCTCAAGGAACTTCTCTGACAGGTAGCATTCTCTAAAATTTTCTTCAAACACTTACCAAGTTACTTCTGAGATATCCATCCCCAATTGCAGTAATAATGTCTTCCACCAAAGTAGTGTGTTTCCCTTTAGCTAGAATATATCCATCTTGGCCTTTATGTTTGAGGTGTACTCTCTCAGGATAAAGCACATAGTCATGTTTTCTAACCATGCCTTTGCAGATTGACCATCGGTGGACCCCCAAAACTTTGGAAATTTTACATTTTCCAAATCTCGACGTACATCATTTCTTATAGTGTTTCGGGGTGCTTCATTTTGTATGATTGGTCCTCCATGCTTCCATTTTAGATGGTTTATTAATTCCTCAGACATGTGCTAGAATGATCTCATTAAGTTTAACACTTCTCCAGTTGGTATTTTTTCTTGTGTTGTGATTTTTCCCTCATCAGTGGGTGGGATGGCAGGAGTTGGTTGTTGTGGTGGTGCCACATTGCGCACTCTAGTTTCCCCACTCCTTCTTGTACTTCTTCTAACCATGGTTCATCAATGAATTCTGTCACAATTTAATATGATTTTCCTTATAAGATAAAGCCAATCAATAAAATTTATAGCCAATATGAGTGGTTCTATAATTTATTGTTATTATTATATACTTCCAAAGGAACACTTTATGAAATTATAAGTTCTTAATGATTTAATTCACCTATTAATTTCAAACCTTCCTATAAGATTTAATCATATGGATACAATTAATATAACTCATCATAGTAGGCTTAGGCTACATTATGTCATGTAAATGATAGAGGTGGTTGGTAGAATTAATAGTCATTAGTAAAGAGAGAAAATAAGTTTCTAATTGTCACTATGATTTCAATAATGGAGGTACAACTCTAATATTAATAATATGCACATATAAATACCAAGTGTTAATAATGAAAGAATATATAAGAATAAATTCCATTATTTATATGGAAAGATAATTAAATAACTAAATGAATGTAATTATTATGAGAATGTTAAACTAATATAACCATGTAATTTAGATGACTAGAATGTTATAGGAATTAGTGCAAGAGTTATTTGGGACATTATTCACCTTCTGGTAAATAAACAAATCTACCAAGAGTTATTGCCCACCATTTTTTTGCGATTCTTAGCATAAATTAACTCTATGAGTAAAATGTAAAATTAGTAGGCTTCAAGTATTTTCCACTTACTACAAAATTTATATTCCAGTCATTGTCCCTTTAGGATCCAAATTTATTTAACAAAAAGTGTCTAAAATGAACCCGTTTAATTGAATTTCATACAAATGGTTACTGGTGCAATTTTAAAAATGAATATCATCCAAATCACTAATAACTATCATAAAAAATTATAAAAATGAGAAAAATATATTTAAAATTTATAAAATTAGCATTTTATGTTTTTTTATTATAATAAAGTTCCAATATCTTAATGACAAATTTAAGAGAAAGATTTAAGTATAATTTTTCTATATAAAAAAATAACCTTCCTCCCGCAATAATAAATGTTAGATCTAAGAATTTTGTGATCCATAATGTAGATAAAAGAACTTTCGGATTAATCACATCATTAGGCTTAGGTCGATGTTTCGAACCAACTAATGTGGTTCATCCTCAGGACAAGGTGGAGAGACTAATCAATCTCAGTTAATAAATAGTGGAGATGCATCATTACCCGGAAATAGCCATTGAGAACTAACTGTTAAGAACTAGCCATTAAAACTAGCTGTTAAGAAGTAGCCGTTAGAAAGCTAGTTAATTAGTTTAAAAAAATAAAAAATAAAAAAATTATTAATTAATTAAATAAAATTTATATTAAATTAAAATAAATAAATTTAAAAATAAAATTGATTATTGAATAAATTATTTAGATAAATAAATCAATAAAGATTTAAAAATAAAATTGAGTAATTAATAAATTATTTAGATAAATAAAATAAAAATAAAAAAAACCCAAAAAAAATAAAAAATAAAAAATCACACAAATAAATAAAACTAAATAATTAAAATAAAGTAAATTAAAAATTAGTTAATTAAATAAATTTTATTATGAAATCAAAATAAATATAATGGGGAATAGGGGTAAAATTTGTATTAATTCAATATATAAAATAGAATTGGTTAATTATTTAATTAAAATAAATATAATAGATAATAGGGGTAAAATTATTTATTTAATTATTTATAAAATTAGTTAAGTAATTAATTAATAAATTAGATCAAAATAATAATTCAATAATTTAATGTATAACTAAATAATAAAATATAAATGAAGAGACCTAAGAAGGGATTAGTTAAACGAAGAGACCTAAGAAGGTATTAGTTATACATTAAATTATTGAATTATTATTTTGATCTAATTTATTATTAATTACTTAACTAATTTTATAAATAAATAAATAATTCTACCCCTATTACCTATTATATTTATTTTAATTAAATAATTAACTAATTTTATTTTATGTACTGAATTAATACAAATTTTACCCCTATTACCCATTATTTATATATATATATATATATATATATACTATTTTTTTTAAATAAGTCTATTTCTATTTATATAACATAAAAATACATGGCGACCACAACCTCAGCGAAGTGAGCCTGAGAGCTGGGTATGATTGTCAAAAAATACATAATTCTGGACTGCCCCAGGAGGGGAAACCAGTCCCTTAGATAATTGTCTTGCCGCCCTCACAGGGGAAACCGGCATTAAGTTCAGAAAATGGACCCATGAAAACAAAAATTGACACATGAAAACAACATTTTTCACTCTCAGCAAAGGAGAGATTAACAAAAACACAAAAAATGACCCATGAAACCTAGGCTTCAGATCCGTGTTCCAGCAGAGGTTACCATGTTTACTTGTCATTTTCAGGAGAGGGAGGTTCCTCCTCAATGCGACATCTGTATTTGTCGCTGCTGCCATCTTCATCTTCAGTTGTTGCATAGGTGGCTTTACGAGCTGCCTCATTCATCGATTCCTTTTCCTTACCAGCACTTTCCATCCCCAGCGGCGCGCTCTTTTCCTTGGAATCATCTTTGTCCTCTTTACCAGCTGCTTCCTCCCGAAGGGTGACAATGATGAAAGCAGTAATTACGGGTTGGTCCATGGTGCAAGCAAATTGGAACTCGACTCTATGGGAGGTTTGACGGAGAGCAATTTGGGCGGGTGGAGTGGAGATGGGGTAGCAAAATGCTGAGTGACTGGTTGTGAAGGAGACGCAGCATCATGAGACTGGGAGCCATGGATAGGATGCGCCTACCCAACAAGGCTAGCTCTTCCCCATTTGCTCCGAGTTTCAAGGTAATGGCCACGAAAGAAGTCCTCAGAGGAAGAATCAGAACTAGAGGTGGACCGAGAGCGAATTGCTCTGCCCTGGTTGCTGCCGCGTCGGCTTCTCATCCTCTGTCTAAGGCGAGGCATTCTGACAGTGGAGCTCGGGCAATAGTGGCTATGCTCAGGACGGGAATGACAATGCTCAGACAGGAATGGCGAGGCTTGCGTTGTAGGGGGCCAAGAATTCTTGCAACAAAGTGCACTTTGTGTATAGTGAAATTCTGGTGAAGTTTCAATGCAGCTAAGAAACATGCATCGTCTTCCTGTGTGCGTTCGAGCACTTGGTACGGCACAAGCAGGAGGACAGAGGCACCTCTGCGGAGCGGGAGACCAACAGTCAGGGAGCGCATGAACATAATTTCGGTGCAGTGGAGCCATTATAAACTAGAGTAGCGGCAAATTCTGGCGGTGGAATGAGTTAATGTCACAAGTGCTATGCGGGCTGACAACATTAAATGGAGGATTAATGCACCTGTGGGTGGCCATATGGCCACACCACGCGCCCGACATCGGGAACCTCACAGGGACGAACGTCTCATCCACCTTAAACATCATCCGCATCCGAAACCCATTATATTTATTTTGATTTCATAACAAAATTTATTTAATTAACTAATTTTTGATTTACTTTATTTTAATTATTTAGTTTTATTTGTTTACGTGAATTTTTAAATATTTTTTTTCCTTAAATTTTTCTGTTTTTATTTTTATTATTTTTATTTGATTTATCTAAATAATTTATTAATTAATCAAATTATTTTTAAATATTTATTGATTTATTTATCTAAATAATTTATTAAATAATCAATTTTATTTTTAAATTTATTTATTTTAATTTAATAGAAATTTTATTTAATTAATTAATAATTTTTATTTATTTTTTATTTTTATTTTGTTAACTAATTAACTAACTTTCTAACGGCTACTTCTTAACAGCTAGTTCTTAACAATTAGTTCTCAATGGCTATTTCCGGGTAATGATGCATCTCCACTATTTATTCACTGAGATTGATTAGTCTCTCCACCTTGTCCTGAGGATGAACCACATTAGTTGGTTCAAAACGTCGACCTAATCCTAATGATGTGAATAATAAATGTATCAGATTATCGTTGTGTAATTTACTTGGCAGAATTGAATTCCTTTAAATATAAATTTATGCTTCAAAAATTTTATCCTATAAATACATAAATTGCAACCATATAAATTAAATTGATACATAATTCCATTCTGAGCTGCGCAACCACTGGCATTTAAACACTAGAATTCCCAAACAGATATTGAAGAAAGCTTTTGTATTTTGAGTATTGTGAATCACACTTAATATTTAAAGTTCTTAACCTTACAATGCCATGCATAAAACCACTGTTTAGATAGGTTTTGAGTTTCTGTGATTCACCCAGTCATGATTAGATTTAATAATAATATTTAGATTTAATATTAAAATTTTCATGAACTGCTGTTATAATTATTATTATTATTTTTTTCAATCCTTGATCCACCCTCGTTCTTCCCAACATCTACCTAAAAACTGTTGCAATGATATGACTCATACAAATGGAAAAACAGAGGATGACAATTCCTCTTTCCATGCTTGATTTCTTGGTAAATTATTTGTGTCCTGGAGTCTATTGAATCCCAGTCTATATATATATATAATTTTTATTTCGGTTTTAAATTAAATTATTAAATATATTTTTTCAAAATTTAAAAAAAATATTTATTTTATTATTTTAGATTTAGAAAATATAAATAATATATTTTAATTTCTCAAAATTATTGTTTTCTACTTATATCATTGTTACCCGACCCCATCGTAAATTATATTTATATCATTATTAATAAAACTTACACATGTGTTGAAAAGGCAATAGATGCTTGCAGATAACATTTTCCAGAATATTAGAGAGACTATCCTCACCGAAAAATGGAACCATGAAGATTGGACAGCTCAGGGAATAGAGGAAAGAATTCTCAATCAGTTAAACCTTAAAGCAGAGATGTTGGTGCCAACCTCTTGGTAACCCAAACCTATGGATTTTTAAGTTCGGGATAGATTCATAGCTCCTCAATAGGGATTCATTAAATTAAACTATGATGGGGCTTCGAAGGGCAACCTAGGCCAGGCAGGGGTATAGGGCATCTTCCGTGATAATACAGGACGAGTTCTGTGGATTTTCGCCATTGACTTAGGGTATGCTAGTAACAATGAAGCTGAATTTACTGCCGTAAAATATGGACTGCTAATTGCAAATCGAGAACAGTATAATCTTCTTGAGATTGAGGGAGATTCGGCTATGGTTATGGGTATCCTCCAGAAGCTACAACAGGGAGCACGCTGGGAGCATATCAACAGTAGCTCGCGAACAACAAGACTCATCCAAGAGATTAAGGAGATAATGACAAGGCTCAACTATATGATTCCGCTTCATGTAAGGAGTTTAGGTAATGAAGCAACTGATTGTTTGGAAAATTGGGGATGCATAAATCAGGACAGGGTTATGGATCAACCATGGGCACAAACTAACATGGAACAAGGCCTTGCAGAGCTTAGGGTCATTGTACAACATAACTGGGGTCACAATGATCGAGATAAAAAACAAATCCCCCGATTGGGGTGCCAAATGGTGATGCCAACGACACGTCATGGTGATGGGAGGCAGGTAAATGGCGGAGGAACGTGAAGGCCTTCACATCATGCTCGAGGATGATGTGCGGATGGCTCCACCCACGGATAATTATGACCCATTAAGGTATAATGTAGAAAAACTCGGCGATTCATGTGGGTTTTCAGGAATGAGTTGGGATGTGTGCCGCCGGGTGGTATGGGAGTAAGATAATTACAAGTTCTTCGCCATTCTCTACATGTTTGCCATTGTCTGCATGTTTTCCATTCTCTGCATGTTTGGTTGTTGGCACATGGAGAGCTCCTGTAAATAGGCAGTCGACTCCGAAGGACTCCACAACCTGCATTGTATTGGTATGTACCCAGTTCTCCATACCTCATAGCCATGAAACGAGTTTTTGCGTTCCGTTCTATGCGATGAAAGATACTGGTTTTCCTTGATTACATTTATCTGGTTCCATACACTGTAATATGCTTCATGCGTTGCATAATCAATCCTCATAAAATTATCGTCATGCAACATGCTTCTGGATTTCTGCTTAGTTTTATGAAATGTATGCATCCGAATAGAAATATGAATTACAATTAAGTAGATGTTCTCACTGTGGATAGATAGGTTCTGGTAGGCTTAGATAGAATTTTTCTTTGCTTAACTAGGAATGTTATGAATTGGCCTGTTTATAATACGACCCATATTCTTACTTTGTTATGGCCATGGAGATGTAAGGAACTGACAACTTACTACATGGACAAGGCATTGTGCTATTTTGACTTGCATGCTGCCCATATTGGGTGGTTTGTTCCTTTCTCAACTCTCAATTTGAACCACTAGAAGTGGGAAATTGATTGAATGGCTTCTAATGATGTTAATGTTAGGGGTGCCACTATTGAGGGTAGGAATATTGTTTTGCACTGTTAGTGGGTTAGTTATGTCACCTGTTATGTTACCTTTTTTTTAACTACTTTCTTCTTTAAGTGTAACACTGTTAGTTCTTTTGGAATGGTTGTCTGGGTTAGAGGCAATGCGGGAAAGTGGAACACGGGTGGTAACCCTCTGGTTTGGGTGTTGTTAATGGGTCTCCTCTAGTTTGGGGGTCTACCCTGGATTACATGACTACTCTAGTTTATGGGTCTACTCTGGTTTGTGGGTCCGACCATGATAGGATTTATGTTAACAAGTTGAGTCTTCAGAGTCTTTCAAAATTGCAGTCTCCATCTGCTGATGGAAGAAGTCAGGCCTAGTCTCTCTGTCAATTTGAAATTCATTCGAGATGTTTTAAACTTGTCATTCTCTGCACTGTTACAGGTCTTCCAAGCAACTCCTATTGGCCAAGAAAATTGTTGGAAGACTGGACTATCAAGAAAATGGTGAAAGGAAATTCGGTAAAAAAGGAAGAAAATGACAAAGGAAAAGCCAAGGTTCCAAATTCACATCCAGCCAAACGCGACAGGAATTCAGGCAAAGAAGTCATGGAGAATCTGTTTCAAACTTATTCCGATGGTACACCATGTTATATTAAGTCACTGATCCATGTATGGGAGGGCCATGCAAGAGCCAAGCAGGAGGAAGAAGAGGATATGGCTGTGGAAGAACTGAATCTGATCATCACTGACCCTAGTAACACTCGAGGCAGAATATCATTGTTCTGTCACTCAATTCATACTTATTGGTTGCTGAAATTCCTTCTACTAAAGGCAATAATTTCTGTTCAGGAGATGGGGGGAGACCCCAAAGCAACCTCAAATTTAGTAGATATCACTAGGTCAATTCATGAAATTAACTTGCGTCAGCACCATCAATGTGTTCACTTGGGAAGAATCGAGAAGCAGCTACAAACCATGCACCAGGTTGATATGTCTGGCTCCAGTGTGAAAGATCTGGCTCCTGTTGAGTCAGATGAAGATTGGTTGAAATTCCTCTGTGTGTTGAAATGAGAATTGACCTTTCTTGTTTAGATTTTTGGAGATGCTAGCGGATAGATTTTACCTTTTTAGTATGTGTATGAATGGAAATACTAATATTAGATACTTGAAGACAGTAAGAAATAGACTTAATATGTTTATATTTTGGATGGCATACAACTCGTTAAGATGACCAACATACTTGGTTCCCTACGGGAAGGTTGAGGCTTAAAGATGTATCTCGTGACCTGCATTTTGTTTATAAATATAAAATAGAAAGAATATACTAAGTTTACAAAAAAAAAACATTCAAACTTCATTGTTAATATATATGAATTTTGTAAACGAACTAATACTCATTTATTCCCTGATTTTATGTTTAGAAATTTTAATTATGGATAGAATACTTTAGTTAACTTGATCTGGAGTAATTTATGTTTTCAAAATTTTAATTATGACTAGATTCGAAAAATATTTTCCCCATGTAATTCAGATTTAAAAATATCTGCTAAATCTTCTTGCAATAATTAATGCAGGTAAAAACTGATTGAACATCACATTTAACAAGTTCTATCTTCCTAAGAATCAGTTGGAAAGTGAAATTTAACGTTGGCCGACTCTAGTGATAAAAATTACATCTAATGCATGATATATATTACATTGAACACATGATAGAAATAAAGAAGCATATTTTATGTTACTGCATGTTATAAATCCAAGAAAATATCACTGACATAAATATCTGGCAGCTAATATGTATTGGGGATTGGTGGGGTTGTGGTAAACCAGTCCTATCAGCGATGAACCTGCTATGGAGGGCATGCGTTATGATATTCGTAGGTGCAATTTCGATATCATTAGGATTCATGATTTCCAGTCACAAGTATGAGGTTCATGGTTTAATTTATTTTTCGTGGTGTGCAATGCAAACCTGGTTAACATATTGGACGGGTGGAGCGGAGACCGATGATCAACAACAATATTCCAATAGAGGGATCGTTATGGTGGTGGAGAAAAACATTGAGTACAACTTTTGAGGAGATTCCAAGAGATTCATTTTCTATCTCGATGATTTTGAAAATGGGGAGCGGTTGTATTTCTATTGCCTTGCTTGCATTATTTTCACATTTTACAAGGTGTTTTTTTTAACTGTCTTGCATAAGTTAACTTAAACTCCATTTACAAATGCAATTAGAATATTTATGAACATTATTGAATTGTTCAATTAGGAATTTGGGTTACCATGGACAGGAGGCACCGAGGCAAATTATTGTTAGAATGGCATCAATAACATATCTTATCAATAATAGAATTGATCCACCTTCAAAAGATAATTGAAGTAGTGAATTTTCCCCTTTCCACGTTTATATTATCAGGCACAAACCTTACATAGAATTACTTTTTACCGTAAGGATTTTTTTTTTTTGAATATGCAATTTTTTTTAACGAGAATTCATAGTGGCACTTACGGAAAATAAGTTTCAAAGGGTCCATAGGTCCTAGAGTTTGAACCTAAGCTCTGATACCAAGTGTAGGGACCAACCCTATGCTTTACTATACCAACCATTGCTTTACTTTTTTTTTTTAATATAAATAATAATACAGTAAACTAGGAATATTAAAACCACAAGCATACAACATTGGAAACTCAGAAAAATTAATCACTTATATCAAACATTCATGAATTTAACTTCTTTACACATACATCTATTTTACATGTTAATTATAGGCACAATGAAGTCATATATACAAAATAAACATGATAAATAACATAGGTATCGTTCACCCGGAGACGAGATTCAATCTTGACTTTCCGCTACTTGAACTCCCTTGTTGTCATCTACCTCCAAATGTGAATTTTGACGTGCTTAATCCGAATGCAGTGACCCACCGGTTGACCTCCTAGCTTACTCCTTGGGTACTCTCCTTCCCCGCGGACCCTCGAGTTGCAATGGGGATGTACAATGGAGGAAATGTGCTAGCTGATAGAGGTGAGCACTCCCTGGCTCAAGAGTTCCCTCTCTAAAGTACTCTACCTCACCAAACTCAACTATAGCTCGTAGCCTTTACCGTGACATAGTCTCATCCATCCAGCCATAGGGTAAAATAAAGTACCTTCTCCCATGGATTTCCCCTTCTTTTATAGGAGTCTTCATAGGTGACACTTGAAATTTCATGCATGAATAATTATTTTTATTTATACAACAGTTTGATTATTCACCCACCCATGTGTCACCCTCTCACTAAGGGTATCCAAAATTATTTACTTAAATTTTAATTTTAAAATAATATTTTTCCTCACCCCAACAAGACTTCCTATTTCTTCTTCTAGTTGTCTCTTGATCCCCCCTTTTTCTACTCCTTAATTTGTGTTTATTACTGAATTTAACTGATAATTCATAGATTTGGTCCCCTAAGTACCTCCTAATTTAACTCAATTTTCCTCTTAGACGGATATTCTTATGTTGGCTCTTGCCATATGAAGGCTCTATAAATTTCTCTAATTTTAATTTATTAATCTTATTTTAATTCACCACCCTCTTCTCTTAATGATTTTTTAAAACTATTTTATTATTAATATTTATACTTAGTTATATGTCATTCTTTCCCCCCTTTTCCTAATTAATTTACTTATGTACATTATCCACTTAATGTTTTTCAACATGGAAAGGGGTAGAGTTCTTAGGGTAAAATATTTTATTTCTTCCTATTCTCCCCTTACCCTAAGTTTTATTATTGATTTAATTTCCTTGGTTCTAACATCATTTACCATTTGATATGAATTAGTAGGATTTTCATATCTTGATTATATTTATTAGCTTCTTTTTAATGATTTCAAGGGTGTGAATTTGGTCATGCCCTTCAAGAACTTCCCTTCGAAGTTCCAAGAGTTCTATGCCTAACAATTTATTTGTGATGCCAAGGGTGGCAAGTCGGTCATGCCCTTCAATAATTTCTCTTGAAGTTCCAAGGGTGCCATGCCACTTCCCCTTCAAGCATCTAGTGGGTACGAGGGGAAGGTATAGGTGCAACGATAGAGACTGCTATCATCTCTTATGTTTTCCACTATAGTGAGATTAATGGTGTTGGGGATCAAGGAATACGCCTTGATGCACGCCCCCCAGAAAATTCTTTTGAGTGACCCAAATTTGGGACCCTCCCCCAGGACATCGTGATCTTCAAGGCGAAGGTGTTTCGACCTTTCCAACCTAAGTCACAACAGGAGTGCTAGCGGGTGGGATTAGGCACACTTTCCCACCCCTCCCATGTTGTTCCATCCAATTGAACAACGCCATCACCCATATGTGAGTCATTCGTCCAAGCAACTAACCTGTTCCTGAAAGCACTGACATATCATCATAGTATATATATATTAAGTTTCAAACTGGACTTAGAATTTCAAAGATAAAATATTGATTTCTATCAAACCAGATGTCATCAACTCATCATATGTGAGTGCCTCTGGTGGTTTCCTATCATACTCAATAATAATCAGTAACGAATTTTCTCAGCGTTAGTCATTATCATAATAGAAACATCAACATGACCTAGTCATTCACATCGTTGTTCATTGTGAATCGGAACTAATGTAAGTAGCTAACATAGGGGACACATCCATCATGGTTATCATAATCATAACATCAATGGGAAACAAACATATCCATCAAATCCATCATCATCGTAGTATCAATAGAAAACATACCTATCCATAATATCTATCATCATCATGATATCAATGGAGAACATGCATGTCCATTAATGCTACAATAATATCAATAGAGAACATACATAACCATTAATAATATCATCATCATAGTATCAATAAAGAACATACATAACCATCATATCCAATAATAATAGAGTCATGTGTCTGAATCCTCACCTTGAGGTGCTCAAAGAATAAGTGCGGGACTTAGGGCTAAATAATGTTAAAATTCATATCATTGTCAGTCAACAAGAGTAGGGAACTACACCAACCCTCTTTCCCACTTAAGTGGCTCCAATTTTGTCACTCCACTCTCTAGATAGTGGACCGGATCTAGGTATCTATTTGGAAAAAAATGTGGGTATTTTCTTCAGTCGTTGAAGTCTGAATCAAAGAAATTCAACTATGGGATTCTTCCTAGCAACTCTCGCTCAAATGGAACTTTCTCTGGAAGTAAGGGTGTGAATGTGCCATACTTTGCACCTTTGAAGTCCTTCACGGGTCTAGCATTTGGTTTCCTAGGTGGAAAGTATGGTGGAAGTGGCGATGGAATTGTTGCACCCTCTATCTCCATTCGTTGTTATTTATATTCACTATATTCTATAGGTCAGAGTTTTGGATGTGGTCTGATGGTATTCTTATCTTGCTTCTTCTTTGTTCTCACTTCCTTATTTGTATTCTTTAATGGCGATCTTTGGGGCGAGGGAGGTGATGTTTTGGTTGATGGAAATGTTGCGGGTGTAGTAGCCTCCATGAGACCTTCTATACCTCTCTCTTTAAAGATGTGGATGAAGTCTTCAATGTTCATACAAGAGTGCAAGTTCTGCAAGTTATCAATACTCAACAATTTTTGAGCTCTCAAATAGCAAAGTACCAAAATATTTGTGGTTCACAACTTTTAATAGCGCTCCTTATCTTCTAACCCCATCATTACATCAAGTCTTGTTCGGATTTGGTTCATTAACTACATATGTCTTCCTAGATATTTGCTAACTTGTCTCCATAATTGCAAATTTTCGCTCCTCCAACAGTAAGTTTCCCTTTTAACAGTCATATTTTTTTGGTGAACTTCGACACACCTTGTATTTTGACGACAATCTTTCTTCTGTTGTGACTCCTGCAAACTTTGACATAATCCATACTGCAACGAAGCAACTTATTTCATCGAAGCAATTTCTCTGTAGAGTAGCTTGTAGTCGAGTTCCCACTTTCAACTGCATGTGGCAGTAAGAATTTCTTCCTTTTTCTTCTTCTATGCAAATTTATAGGGACAAGGTCATCCCTGAATAGGTTCAACCTATGGCCATTTACCTTTCCCTAAATCAATTCTACATTCAACTTCGCCAATTGAACTGTGCCTCCATCAGTAATATGATTTATAATATATGGGCCCAACCAATGTGTTTTGAATTTTCCTGGAAATTTTACGAACTTACTGTCATAGAGGAGAACAAGGTCTCCTACCTTAAAATTCTTTTGTTTGATATGTATTTCATGCCAGGCCTTCTCTATTTCTTTATGTACTTGCTGATGGAATCCCGCTACAAATCTGTCTTCTTCGACAACAACCAACTATGGCATTATTTCCTCCATTGTTTCAGGGTGTGCCATATTTGTGAAGGCTGCAATTCTCAAGCTAGGCACAATACACTCCATGGGAATCACATCTTCTTTTCCATATAACAACCTAAAGGGTGTCTGACCTGTCAACTTCTTACATGTGGTCTTGTAAGCCCATAACACAGCTAGAATTCTGAGATATTAGTAATCTCTGTTGACATTGCATACTTTGGTGAGTGCAATTTCCAAAATACTATTAAATTCCCCAACTATCCCATTGGTCTGAGGGTGATAGGGAGTACTCTTCTGGTGATAGACATGGAATTCCTCAGTAAATTTTTCAATAGTCTTATTCAGAAAATTTGAGTCTTGGTCACTCATAAATATCTTCGCACACCCAAATCTAGACAGTATATACTCGAAAATAAACTTTGTTGCAGTGTCTGCGTTGTAGTTCCTTATAGGTTGTGCTTCGGCCCATCTTGTCATATAATTATTTGCAGTTATTATGTACCTTGCGCCAATATTCTTTACAGGTGGGTTGGTAGGTCCAACAAAATCAATAGCCCATTTTTCAAAAGCCTGCAATGTCACTTGTGGAGCTAATGGCATCTCATCTCTTCTAGAGGGCTTCCCTATTCTTTGACATACATCAAATTATCTACAATACTCCTTTACATCCTTGTGTAGTGTGGACCACCACAGTCCTACTCTTAGGATCTTATGTGCAGTAGCCTTTCCTTCATAATGTCCACTAGCCATGCCTCCATGAGCTTCTGCTAGAATCATCAATATTTCATGGTCAGGAACATATCTACGCAGTATCTCATCTGGTCCCATCTTATATAATTGTCCCACTATCTATTATCACTCATAAGTTTTAAAAATTTCACTGATAGGGTCTTGCATATCATTCACCTAGGTTCCATGTTTTTTCCATAGTCATATTCATGAAATTTATGGAAAAACATATGTAACAAGATTTATCCTAAGTCTAAACCCACCATGAGTCTTGTCATATTAGTCAAATCCATTCCATATAATTTAGTTTTCACACCCATGCCTTCAAATCAAAAAATAAGCCACTTGTCTATTTTTTCAGCATTTCGTAGCGAATACAATGACAAAACTATGAATCTCACTACGAAATTACCTAGCAATTCCATAGCAGATCTGTTATAATTTTAGCTGTTTTCACTATGAAACTGTGTTTTTCTGCAGAAAATAAAGAGCGGTGTGAGGTGTCAAGTTTTCGATGGCCAAGGGTAAAGGTGAGGTTAGAGAATTAGTTACCATGATCACCAAGCATGCAAGATCGTGATTTCACTCATCATTTATTTTTGTGGTCATATGTGTCATCATTCTGCCTCAAGTTGTCAAATTGCATTAAAATTTTTTCCCCTAAGCTTCTCTCTGTCATTCATTGTTCAAAGTCTTGCATGTAAAGCATCAAAGTGTCATCCTTGAAGAGCCGATTCACAGTGAAAACAACTTGCTGTCTAGGTTTGTTCATCTGTAGGTGTCAGAACTAAGAAGCAACGAAGGTATAAAGGAGAAATGATAGCGAAGAAGAAAGTGAATAAGGGAGGTTACTGTGTGAGATACAAGCCTATGGATTTAAAACTATTGAATGAAGATCCTAGTTTCATGGATGCCTTCAGGAATGTTGGTTGTCTATAGTTTTGTCAGAAGCTGCAGAAGCTGCAGGGTTTTCATGCTCAGATATCCAAAGACTTTAGAGCCAATTTCACAGGGACAACCTCAAAGGTAGGAGTATTGAATTTCACAGTATCACCTGATACTATCTCTCAGGCTACAAAAATACCCAAAAGAGGTGAGGAATGGTTCAAAGGTACAAAATTAAAAATGCAAAGCTATGAGGAATTTGTCAAACATGAACACATCAGAGCTGACATGGCAAGTGGCATCCCCAGGAGTTATATGAAAGAAAATTATTCAAAGACATTGTTTGTGGTCCAGAAGTATTTTACCTACGAGGGGAGGTTTCACATGGTCTACTTATATCACTTCAGGATCCTTTTTCATTTCATTGGTAAGCAACCCCTTGATTTTCCTTTCTTTTTATTTAGAAGTTTGGGGAAGATGTCAGATAAAGTCCAAGCCAAGACTGAGGGTAGTGAAACATCAGTTTTTCACCATGGACTGATCAAATTATTAGTGCTGGAGGAATTTAAAAAGTTAAACAAAGATTGGGCATCTTTTCTATTTCTTAGTGGATATGAAGTAGATTCATCAACATCTAAAAATATTTCAAAGCCAAATATCACTTCATCTCCAACTGTGATAGAAGAAGTTAATGAAGAAGGAGGAAAACCTACTGTGGAACCAATGGATATTGAAGCTGAACCTATACCAGAGACTAATATCCCACAAACATCACCTTCAAGTCAAAAATAGAAAATTAGCAAACAGGGTAGCAAGAGAATGTTACTTTGAGACTACTATAATTGTAAGTCTTGGAATATCAGTAATATACAACGATGGTGTTTCTGCTTAAACTGAGATTATTTGACTGTTGCAATGAGTTTATGCCTTATCTTTTATTAATATATTTTCTCAATGTCTTGATGTTAAATTACTTAGAATTCATGCCGTCATGCTTTGACTTCCTTTTGACATTAAGTTATTGAAATTTCCTTTGTTTTAGTATTATCTTCTTTCATTGAAACAATAGAAGCCTCAACTTCCATAAGAAAAATTCTGTCACTGAATACCATCATACTGACTCCATGAGCCCAATGGTAGTGAAATCTATCCTATTTTTCACCTGCAATAAAATACACTAAGACACTCACAGAGTTAGCCATCTGATTTAAGACCTAATTGAGCAAATCATTAGATAAATTGAGAGAGCCCTCTCAAGCTAAAGAGGCTAATCCTAAGTCAAAATGTGGTCTGGAAGAGTTACTCTAAGTTTTCTGGTGGAGCAACCCATCAATACCAATTTAGGGATAACACTATCAATGAAAATTCAGATTCCTTAACCACCAATTCTTTCTTATGCTGCCTAGTATATTCAGAAGGAGCCATCCTTGTGGTCAAAAAGTGAATAATGTGTGCAAAGTGGTCATCTGCTACTCTGATTGAAAATAACTGTGCATCATGGAGTTTATCTTCTATGCTAGTTGGTTCTTCTCATGTTTCCAATCTTGACAGATGGTTAGGTCTTGCATTCAACCTTCCTTGTTTAACAACAACTTCAAAGTCATACTCCTGAAATAGTAATAACCATATGAAAATACTCCCTCCTAGGGCAGGCTTATTGACCAAGTACTTCAATGTAGAATGATTTGTAAACATCTTAAAATGTGATCCAACAAATAATCTTTGAATTTCTGCAGAGCATACACCATATCTAGACCTTCTGTTTCTGTGGTAGTGTAGTTCTACTTAGCTATAAACAACTTTCTACTTGCAAAAGCTATATTATGGTCAATTTATCCTTCACCAGGTTGTGCCAATACCACTCCTAAATCTATGCAAGAAGCATCGACATGGACATGGATTTTTTATTCTAGTCGGGGAATACTAGAATAGGCGCAATTACCATCTTCTATTTTAGTATGTCGAGGCTCTTTTGGCATTATTCATCCCACTGAAAAGTCACATCTTTCTTCAACAATTTCTCCATTTTCGCAGTGATCTATGCATACCCTATAATGATTTTTTTGTAGTATCATGTATGTCCCAATGTAGTGTGCAACTATCTTATGGTCTTATGTGGATCCAAGTTCATAATGACAATAATCTTCGCAGGGTCCACAATAAGTCCTTGCTTGCAAACAACATGTCTCATCAATATACCAAAAGGTACACAAAAGATGCACTTCTTCAGATTCAAAGAGATTTGATGTTGTCTACAAGTGTAAAGCATAACCCTTAAGCTCCCATTATGTTTGTGCAACAATTCAAATATTGTCCATTCATCAAAGTATACCTCCAAAAATTTGTGAATGTACTCCTTAAAAGTTGTGGCCGCCACTTTGGAAAATATAGTAGGGGCATTCTTCAACCCAAAAGGTGTAATATTCCTAAATTAGCTGCAGTTAATAGGAATATTAATTTTGCCTTGTTTATTTTTTACATTTCAAGATTGATGAATAAATTGTAAAGGAGGACATGTAAAACTCCTGAAAACTAAGAATAAATCAATGCCTATGTGAACAGAGACATATTTGGGCTATGTAAATTACATCTTGTAGGTGTGAATGGGTCTAAATCACAAGAATGGGTCACCTTTGACCAAGTCAACAATGCAGTCTAGATGCATTGAACCTCCTTGAGGGACAGCACCGTTCTAGAAGGATATTCTAAATGTGAAAAGGGATAAACTAATGATGTGGTTTAGGGTTTTTCCAAGACTCTAATCTTATAAAAGGAGGAGGAGATCAACAAGAGGGGGTTGTTGAAGATTATCATTTTCTGAAGGTATTGTCTGCTCAAACATCCCTTGTTGGGTTTTCCTGTTCAGGAATTCCACCTCCTTCCTTGAGTAGCTCTTGGAGGAGACTTGTGCTATCTTTTCCACATCAGGATTTTAGGCCAAGCTCACCTTACACCTACATCATTTCTCTTGTTGAGAGTTGAGCTATCCTTGTGAGTTGCAGCAATGGAAGACACTAGATCTGCTCAGATCTAGCTTATACTAGTGGCTCTTCTTAGTGAGTGTTTCTTTTAACCTCCTTGAATTGGTCATTAGCTGATTGTGCTTCAGATCTACATCTTTGCATCAGGCCAAATCATCCTCAGAGGCTATAATGTTGTTTCTCTCCCTAGACAACGTTATTTGCAGATCTACAGCTGCAGGGTGTTTTGTCTACATTTTGGAGGAGAGATCTCCGGTGTTCGGATTATTCCTCTCACTGTGGTGATCCATGGATTGGCCATACAATCCATGTTAGTTTCAGATCTGATTTTTTGTACCATTATATTATTCAGAAATTTCTGAATCATTCTGCAGATCTGCAACCTTAGATCTCAGATCTACTCTCTGTGCTTCATGTTTTGCACAAAACCCCAAGGGGAATGTATAGATCAACACTTCTTGTACACACATCTATATTAGATCTAAATTTTTATGTAAATATCTGATCTAGATCTGAATATTAATAAAATACTGCTTCAGCCACTAAAAATAACGCTGTCATGGTTATACAGTCTTCTCTCATGGTTTTAGCACCTCATTTCTGAGGGTTTTTCCTGTATTGTCTCATTCTTTCTCTTGTACAATGTATGGGCTCTAATATAAATCTGATTTTCTGTTTTAAATATTATTTCTGAACCTCCATATTAGCCTCCTAATGTGCTTCATTGGATCTGCGTTATTTCTGAAGCAGTCATTTGCATAGAGCTGCAGTCCCTCTCTTTGGGTGATTTTCAGCTAGACTAGTTTGTGGGAGATCTGTTTAACCCACCTAGTTTGATTTGTTTTTGCTCTCATTTTTTATTTAGATCTCAGATGAGCTTATCTAAGGGATATAGGAGCTACAAACTCAATTCTATGCACAATATTCTCAGAAGTGCATTATTTTAGCAGGCTTGCTGAGCTATTCCAGATTTGGAATATTACAAAAGGCATCATTGTATACTGATATGAGCCCTATTCTATCACAAAGGTGGTCTTGTGTCGATCTTCAGGTGCAATTATGATCTAATGATATCCTAAAAATCCATCTGTAAATGAATAGAATTCCTGGCCTCCTACATTATCTAATAATTCATATGTGAAAGGAGTAGGAAAAGGATAATGCAAACATGCATCGTTCAACTTCATTAGATCAACACATATCCTGATCTCTCCTTTTTTTTTATTTTCCTGCACCACCATAGGACCTATCCATTCTAACCCTTCGATAGGTTCGATAATGTGTGTTGTTATCATCTTATCAAGTTCTAGCTTCACTTTCTCCTTGTAATTTGGGTTCAGCCTATAAGGTGTCTTCTTGATTGGCTTCGCATTAGGTTTCAAGGTAGTCTTCATGACTCCCAAATCTCCTAATATTACCTTCATATCTTAAAATTTAGGGGGAAACAGTTCTTGATATTCATGCAGTAATTTTGTGATTTTATTGATTGTCTCCTCGTCCTAGTAATCTCCTACTGTTGAAAATTTGGGCTCTTCTTCTGATCCAATGTTCACCTTCTTAGTCTTCAATGGTTTTGTGATATTTGGCATTTATATATTTGGTCCATATATTTTGAGGTGCCCTTATTATTCTACTATGTCGATGTTTCGGGGGTATTCTTCTTCGTCTGTAGTAATGTTATAGCATTCTAGTGCATACTCTATCTGCACGATCCAATTAGGTTTCTTCCATGTCAGTGTGGCTACACCTTTGAACATATTCTCCTTTTATATTTGAAGGGTCAAATCTATGCCTTGAAATTCATCTTCAAAGTTAAATGTTAGTATAAATGATGCAGGGGCATTAGACACTAGCCAACAATGTAGGAGTTTTGTCCACATGTTGTGGCTAAGAGGGATCAAAATCATTAGAATTTGTAACAGCAAAGTGTCAATACCTTAGCTGCCTATTGCGTTTAGGTCAGTTAGAGTCAGTAGAAGTCAAATAGTTTTAGGTTCAGTCCATCTGTCCTGTTCAGTTATTTGAATGAATGTAATTAGGCCTTTTGTTAGATTAGAAACGGTCCTCTGAGAGGAACCGAAGAGACACATAAAAATACATATAAATAATACTCCCCCGATGCATTGGGGGGAGGAGATTTCTGCAGTAAAATTTTGTGTGTATTAAGCATTTTCTTCCTATTGAATAAAATTCGACGTTTTGTTGATCATCAACGTGTTGGTATAACTGTCTTTGTGCGCGCATTTGCTTAGTTCTGAGGGGTTGGAACCTCCAATTCTGTGTTTAATTATTGAAGAGAATCACTGTGTTAATCTCTGCAAGTTCCTCTGTCTGTGGTAGTGTGTACTTTCCCATTGAATTATCAGAAGGTGTTTTGCCGTCATAATCCCTGTAGGAGGCCATGAATGGATGCATTGGGTCCTTGTTGCAGGTGTTGGGTCCTGTGTTCTGTTAGCCATTGAGAGAGTGCATACTATAATGTTGTTTGCCCGTAAGAGCTGTGAACTGAGAGTGTTAACTTGAGTTAATGGATTGGAGCGAATAGGAAGAAGGGCGTTAAACCCGATTTAATTCTCTGGTCAATCCCTGTATAAAACCGAAGCAGTTTTGATCGCACCACTTTTGTATGGAAGGGAAACCACTCAAATAGAAAGCGATCCTATGAAAGTCCGCCACGTTGACGGGGCAATACCGCCTCATCGCTCCCTCATCGCGCATTAACTGTCGACGGAGAAGCCAGCACAATATTGACATACACCGTCCGATCTGGAGATTGACCATCGAACGGTGATCGCACTAAAAAGAGCTCGGAGGATAAACTAAGGTATGGCGTGCAAATTTAATTGAAATCCGCCGATTGTATGCATGGGCCCAGGGAAAAAAGTATATAAAAGTGTTTTGCCAAGATTTTCAGGTTATTTATATAAGTCAGAAGTGTTAAAGCTAAAAGGTACAAGGTGGTCAATCTATCCTATCGAGATATGTTTAAACTACCCAAAGTATTAACATGAGAAGGGGTAGAATATGAAAGGTGTACATATGATTTAGGCATGCAGAAATAGGGGGAACATAAGGAGCTGTGCATATAAGTGGCTATACTAAAGTTGGATTAAAGCATTCATTTGTCAATTTCCACGAAATTGACAAATAAATTTGACAAGAATTAGAGGGATTCTCATATTTAAATAGAGTTTGAAATTATGAAAATGCTGACAGAGCTACATTAGAGACCAACTTTCCTTGGGGGGCCGAATTCAATCTTGTTGTTGTCAATTGTGGTATTAGAGTTGTTTTTGAGTTGTTTTTGCAGAGAATTAACATGGCAATCCGAGTTGGTAGAGGTGCTCGCAGAAGGAGAGGAAGACTTGTTGCCAATGCAGAAGTGTTGGAGACCTTGCAGAGGTTCGAAGCCAGAATGGATGCCATGGAGCGAGGACATCACAAAGATCCTGAAGACATCAGTGAACCTGAATTAGAAGAAGCTGGAGAAAATGCTGAGATTCCTCCTAACATGAGGCTCCTCAGAACTGTTCTGGGGTCTGCAGTTAAGCCCAAGATTGAAGTGTCAATTTTTGCAGGAGGACTAAATCCAGAAGAGCTAGTGGACTGGATTAATGAAATGAACAAGTGCTTTGACTATGAGGAAATGAGAGAAGATAAGAAGGTCAAGTTTGCAGTAACAAAGCTGAAGGGACATGCTGCACTTTGGTGGGATGGAGTGCAAACAGAAAGAAGGAGAGCTGGAAAACAACCTATCAAAAGCTGGACCAGAATCATGGCTAAGTTAAAAGGTAAATTCTTGCCTAGTGATTATCAACTAACATTGTTTAGGCAAATGCAGAACCTGAGACAGAGGTTGCTGACAGTCAAGGAATATACAGAAGAATTATATAGAGTAAGCATAAGAGCTGGGAAGTTTCAAGACACACTAGAGAAAATTTCCAGATATGTGAATGGTCTCAAGCTGGAGATCCAAGATGAAATTGGTCTTCTATCTCCTAAGACAGTTGAAGACGCTTATCAGATGGCCTTGAAAGCAGAGGAGAAACTCTTGAGGAAGCAGTCTGCCAAAGGGAGAGGTACTTTCCGTGGAAAGGGAAGTCAGGGTGGTAGAGGAAAGCTTGATACACCTAGAGATGGAGCTAATAGTAGCTCACCTCAGAATGCATCTACAGAGGGTGATGCAAGAGGCAGAAGGGGTTCTTACAGAGGAAGAGGAGGCAACGACAGAGGTAGAGAATTGAGGTGCTCTCGATGTCATCAAGTGGGGCACAAGCACTATGGGTACCCAGAGAACATGGGTGTTGGTCCAAGAAATGCTGTTGTTGCCCAGGCTAGAGAAGAGGCAGAAATTGAGGAAGAAATTCTACCAGAGAGAGGAGAGTCCTTGGTGGTTAATAAGGTCCTGTTGAAACAAGCTAAAGAGGTCACTGAGCCTGCACAAAGGAAGACTTTGTTTAGGAGCATATGCAAAGTCCAGGGGAAATGCTGCCAGCTAGTCATTGACAGTGGCAGCATAGATAATTTGGTTTCCACTGAGGCGATAGAGAATTTGAAGCTGAAGACAAGGGAGCATCCAACTCCCTACAGGGTGTCCTAGCTACATAAAGGGAACCAACTATTTGTAAAGGAAAAATGTGAGATAGAACTGCAAATGGAAAAATACAAGGACAAATTCCTGTGTGATGTGATGCCCATGGATGTGTGTCACATACTGCTGGGTAGACCTTGGAATTTTGACAGAGCAGCAGTGCATGATGGCAAGAAAAACACTTACAAGTTCTTCAAAGATGGGGTACACCATACATTGATACCCATGGAAGAAGGAGAACCATCAAGCAGAGTGGCTGATCCAAAGACCTTGTTGCTGAGCGGGAAGGAATATCTACAGCAGATTGAAGAAGAAGAGGTAAGCTTTGCTTTAGTTTTCAAGCCTAAGGTAGTTCTTACTTCTACAAAGATTTTTGATTTTCCAATAGAAATCCAAGAGATGTTAGACAGTTATTGTGACATTATTGTGGATGATTTACCTGATGAGCTGCCACCTGTGAGAAAGATCAACCATTAGATAGATTTTATCCCGGGTTCAAATCTTCCAAATAAGGCAGCCTACAGAATGACTCCCACAGAGAATGAGGAAATCAGGAAGCAAGTACAAGAATTGGTGGACAAGGGACTGATCAGAGAAAGTTTGAGTCCATGTGTAGTAGCAGCAGTATTGAGCCCGAAGAAAGATGGAGGCTGGAGGATGTGTACTGATTCCAGAGCAATTAATAAGATAACAATCAGGTACGGATTCCCCTTGCCCAGAGTTGAGGATTTAATGGATTGTTTGAGTGGTGCCAAGTATTTTTCAAAGTTAGATTTAGAAAGCGGATATCATCAAATTAGAATAAAAGAGGGTGATGAGTGGAAAACTACCTTTAAAACGAATGTAGGAATGTATGAATGGATGGTAATGCCTTTTGGGTTGTCTAATGCACCTAGCACTTTTATGAGACTTATGAATGAAGTGTTGAAAGAATTCATTGGTAAATTTGTGATAGTGTATCTGGATGATATATTAGTTTTCAGCAAAAATAAAGAAGAACATCTAAGGCGTCTTAATTATGTCTTGAAGAAGTTGTACCAAGAGAAACTGCTGATAAACTTAAAGAAATGCTCATTCATGAAGGAAGAGTTGGTGTATTTGGGCTTTTTTATCTCTGCATAAGGATTGAAGATGGACCCAGAAAAGGTTAAGGCAATTATGGAGTGGCCTTCACCCAGAAATGTTTTTGAGGTAAGAAGTTTCCATGGAATTGTCAGTTTTTATAGGAAATTCATAAGAAACTTTAGTAAGATTAATGCACCCATAATTGAGACAATAAAAAAGAGCAAACAACCATTTAAATGGACTGTTGAAGCAGAAAGAAACTTTAAACTTTTGAAGCAAAAGATAACTGAAAAGCCTGTTTTAATTTTGCCTGATTTTACTAAACTGTTTCAAGTGAAGTGTGATGCCAGTGGAGAAGCCATTGGAGTTGTGTTGAGTCAGGATGATAGGCCTGTATCTTATTTTAGTGAAAATCTGAATGACACCAGAAGGAAGTATTCCTCTTATGAGAAGGAATTCTATGCAGTTGTTTAGGCATTGAAAAAGTGGAGGCATTATTTAATGTCCAAATAATTTGTATTATACTCTGATAATCATGCTTTGCAGTACATTGTACAGCAGCTCAAGTTAAATCATAAGCATGCCAAGTGGGTTGAGTATCTCCAAATTTTGAACTTTGTTTTGAAACATATAAGTGGCCAAGCAAATAAAGTAGCTGATGCTTTGAGTAGGAGGCACATGCTTGTTCAAGAAACCAATTTTGAAGTTGTAGGATTTGATTTTCTCAAGGAACTATATAAAACAGATTCAGATTTTGAGGAAGCATTTGAGGCATGTTGTAACCCTGTTCTAAAAAATAGAAGCCAGTGGCTGGATTATTTCTTGCAGGAAGACTTACTATTTAGGAGAAACCAACTGTGTGTACTAAAATGCTCCATGAGAGAAAATTTGATTAAAGAGAAGCATAGTGGTGGACTTGCTGGGCACTTTGGTACTGATAAAACTTATAAGCAGCTGAGTCACTTCTATTATTGGCCCAAGATGAGAGCAGAAGTGGACAAGTTTGTGAAAAATTGCAAAATCTGTCAATATGCCAAAGGAAGGAGACAAAATGCAGGATTGTACACTCCCTTGCCTATTCCAGATAGGCCTTGGGACATGGTGAGTATGGATTTTGTTCTAGGATTGCCCAAGATTCAGAGAGGAAATGATGCAGTCTTTGTTGTAGTGGATAGATTTTCCAAAATGGCACATTTTATTCCATGTTATAAAACTAGTGATGCCACCCATGTTGCTAACTTGTTTTTCAAAGAAGTTGTTAGGTTGCATGGGTTGCCCAAGAGTATTGTTTCAGACAGAGACACCAGGTTTGTGGGCCATTTCTGGAGGACACTGTGGAAGAAACTTGGTACCAAACTGAGTTTTAGCTCAGCTTATCATCCTCAGACTGATGGAAAAACTGAGGTAGTGAATAGAAGTCTGGGAAATTTGTTGAGAAGTCTTGCAGGAGAGCATCCCAAGCAGTGGGATCATATTTTTCCCTAGGCAGAATATGCATATAGTGACTCACCAAACAGAAGTACAGGGCAGAGTCCATTCCATATTTTTTATGGAATGCACCCCAGAGGAACATCAGAGTTAAGAAATCTGGGAAAGGCATAACTGAGGAGTGCTGATGGTGAGGAATTTTCTTCATAAATCCAAACCATACATGAACAAGTGAAACAATAGCTACAAGGAAACAACATCAAATACAAAGCCAGAGCAGACTTGAGCAGAAGAGAAGTCCATTTTGAAGTAGGAGATCTGGTTTTGGCACACTTGAGAAAGGAGAGATTCCCAAAGAAGCAGTATAACAAACTAAAGTTTAAAAAGATTGGGCCATGCAAGATACTTGGAAAGTTTTCTACTAAGGCTTATAAAATTGAATTTCCTCTTGATGTTGGAATATCTCCCATTTTTAATGTTGCAGATTTGTATAAGTATGAAGATGATGGTGCAGAAGAAGGACCAGCAGACAAGGAACATATTGAGTGGGCAAAGCAGCTACCTCCAACACAACTGCTGCAGCCAGAGAAGATATTGGACAAAAGAGTGTTCAAGAAGACCAGAGGAAAAGAGTACTTTCAGTACTTGATCAAGTGGAAGGACCAACCAGAGGAAGATGCCACTTGGATGACTGAAGGAATGTTGCAGAAGATGGGCAGATCAGTGGAAGAGCTCATGGACAGGAGTCCATGAAGAAAATTTCCCTCAGGAGTCTGATGTAGGGGCATTAGACACTAGCCAGCAATGTAGGAGTTTTTTCCACATGTTGTGGCTAGGAGGGATCAAAATCATTCGAATTTGTAACAACAAGGTGTCAATACCTTAGCTGCTTGTTGCGTTTAGGTCAGTTAGAGTCAGTAGAAGTCGAATATTTTTAGGTTCAGTCCATCTGTCCTGTTCAGTTATTCGAATGAATGTAATTAGGCCTTTTGTTAGATTAGAAGCGATCCTCCGAGAGGAACCGAAGAGACACATAACAATACATATAAATAGTACTCCTCGGATGCATTGGGGGGAGGAGATTTCCGCAGTAAAATTTTGTGTGTATTAAGCATTTGCTTCCTATTGAATAAAATTTGACGTTTTGTTGATCATCAACATGTTGGTATAACTGTCTTTGTGCACACATTTTCTTAGTTCCGAGGGGTTGGAACCTCCAATTCTATGTTTAATTATTGAAGAGAATCACTGTGTTAATCTCTGCAAGTTCCTCTGTCTGTGGTAGTGTGTATTTTCCCATTGAATTATCGGAAGGTGTTTTGCCGTCATAATCCCTGTAGGAGGCCATGAATGGATGCATTGGGTCCTTGTCACAGGTGTTGGGTCTTGTGTTCTGTTAGCCATTGAGAGAGTTCATACTGTAATTTTGTTTGCCCGTAAGAGCTATGAACTAAGAGTGTTAACCTGAGTTAATGGACTGGAGTGAATAGGAAGAAGGGCCTTAAACCTGGTTTAATTCTCTGGTCAATCCCTGTATAAAACTAGAGCAGTTTGGATCGCACCGCTTTTGTACAGAAGGGAAACCACTCAAATAGAAAGCGATCCTGTGAAAAGCCGCCACGTCGATGGGGCAATACCGCCTCATCTCTCCCTCATCGCGCGTTAACTATCGACGGAGAAGCCAGTGCGATATTGACATACACCGTCCGATCTGGAGACTGACCATCGAACGGTGATTGCACTAAAAAGAGCTCGGAGGATAAACTAAGGTATGGCGTGCGAATTTAATTGAAATCAGCCGATTGTATGCATGGGCCCGGGGCCAAAAGTATATAAAAGTGTTTTGCCAAGATTGTCAGGTTATTTATATAAGTCAGAAGTGTTAAAGCTAAAAGGTATAAGGTGGTCAATCTATCCTATCGAGATATGTTTAAACTACCCAAAGTATTAACATGAGAAGGGGTAGAATATGAAAGGTGTACACATGATTTAGGTGTGCAGAAATAGGGGGAACATAAGGGGCTGTGCATATAAGTGGCTATAATAAAGTTGGATTAAAGCATTCATTTGTCAATTTCCACGAAATTGACAAATAAATTTGACAAGAATTAGAGGGGATTCTCATATTTAAATAGAGTTTGAAATTATGAAAATGCTGACAGAGCTACATTAGAGACCAGCTCTCCTTGGGGGGCCGAATTCAATTTTGTTGCTGTCAATAAACCCATCAACCAAGTCTACCCAATTCATAGTACCATGTCGCAGCTCTATTTCTAGGTACCAATTCATAGGAATTGTTTCCAATGTGTGAATAAATCTATGTACCCAATCCTACTATGGGATCTCCTTCCATATTGTAGTGCAGAGATGGATATTATTTCTTGGGTTAGTTTCACCATCATATTTCTCATTTATTTCTATTTCTACTTGTTCAAACCTGATCCACATTCATCTTCAACATACCTGCCAATCTCCTATATTCTTCTTGTGTGTGCTCCACCATCTAGCAGGGGTAGATATTAGGACTGTATCCAAAGCTAACAATCTTCGATCTTCTGGTACCTTCTCTTCATAATCATTAAGAAAATTTTCTACATTACCCAAACCATAATAATAAGGAAGGTTGCATACCTCAGATGTCATACAACGAACTATTTTTCGTTATTCTTGCACAACGCTTCATGGATATTTCATGCAATCTGTTCTGCCAATTTTCCAGTTCTTCTTCTGAATCTGATGTGTAGGTACTATCGTGATCTCAACTCAACTTGGCATCTACAGTAGGGTTAATACAATATTCTTCCTTGGTTTCCAATTTATAAATGTTATCAATGTATGTTGCGTTGTATTCTTCTCTCACTAGCTCTGTATATCTTACTCCTTCTGATGGGTCTAGAGGAACAATCACCCTTATATTGTTTCCTTCAAATATAATTTTCCTCTTCTTTAGATTGATCATAGCCAGATTGTCAATTTTCCAATCAATTCCAGGTAAAGCAGTATAAGGATTAGTGTCATCAACAATTTCTATTACTTCAAAATCGTCAATGGTGAAAATTCCTTCAATTTCTACTGTGACACTTGATAGTATTCCCATAGGAAAGATATTTTGTTGATTTTCCAATCTTAACTGAATATTTTACCATTGTAGCTTCGAATTACCCATTATCTCCCATGTCCACTTTGTAAATACATTATCATCAGAGCCCAAATCCAGAATAACCTGATCCATCTCATATTCTCTAATCTGTGCACTAAGTCTTATCTCTTTTTCGATTCTCTTCTGTCGATTTAAATTATTAACTGTGTGCACCTCATTTTACGGTGTTTATTTTGATGCATATGAATTTATCAACTCTTGAAGCCCTTCTACAAAATTTTTATCTCTTAACAACTTCACACAGATCTGCAGAAAATATATCAAATTACTTGCTTGATCTATTGTATTTTGTGTCACAGTTCGATCATGCATTGCTGCTTGGCTTTGTGTTGGAACTACTGTCATGTCACAGTTACTAGTTCATGGCTGTGCAGTATAAGTCGAAGCTCTTGCATCCATAAAACTTTGCTTCACTTACATAAATACTTTCATTTCTTTGCAAACATAAAAAACAAGAACTTATCTGGATTATTTCTAACTTATGCACCTAGATTTTCAAATTCCTACTTTCCATCTTCTTTATCACTTCCAGGCACAAATCCATTTATAGTGACAATATTAACACAAGGTTCATCAGTCCTTATTTCAGCCTTCATCATTTGGATATTTTGCGTGGGCTTTTGGTTCCTTTTCTCTTGCATTTTTGCCATAAGTATAAGACAATCTTCAATTACATGGTCAAAATATTTGTAGTACTTACCTGTCGTAGTAGGATTTTGGTAGTCTCTTGCAAAGTAACTTGCCTGGCCACAATTATAGCATATGATCTATCCTCATCGTCGAACAACTCCACCTCCTCGACCTCTTCCTTGAAAACCTCCTCGACCTTGATAACTGTGTTGTCCATTGTGCTCTTGTGCACGCTCTTTTGCTTGCATTCCGTAAGTATCAACACTGCACTCTATCATCGGGTCATAACTTTGACAATTATTTTCATCATGTCCTACTGACATACAAAAGTTTCAAAATAGATTTCTTAGGATCTACACATATTTCTGCAATAAATAACACTATTCTAGGCAATCTTGGCCTCTAATTTTTGATATCTCACACCACTGACTGTGTTATCACTTAGTAATTTCTCCAGGTTCAATATAAATAGTCTGAGGTAACCACAAACCTACTTTGGAAATTTAGGATCTAGCCTAAATTCCAGAGAGGGCTCTCTCTTTATAATTTAGCTTTGTTTTGTTTAATATTTTAGGCTAGTTATGATAGTTCAATTTGGGTTTGGTTTTGAAATGTTTGGTGGAAAATAAGATTACTTAAAGACAAATTAAAGAGGGATCTACTAGTCCATTGGGCTATGGAGTCAAAGTCTAGCAAGCAGTACTAGAAGACAAGGGCCAAAAGGATGCTAATGTATTCAGGGCAAGGTAGATAACCCTCAGAGATTTGGATAGATTGTTTTGATGAAATGGCTTGCTTCAGGATAAAGGGAAATTAAGAATCCTTTGATCCGGAAAAAAAGGAAGGAGGCAGAGGTCAAACAGAACTAGGAGCAATTAAGAATTCCTAAATCCGGAAATCAGAAAAAAACATTTAAATAATTATGTAGTTAAGACAGGGAGTTCTAACACTAGTACTGAAGTAATACTCCTATTTAATCATTAATATTGAACAACATATATGAAATGTATGTAACTCAAAAAGGAAACAATGACAATAAGAAATGTACTTCACTCTTCAACTTATCGCATGAATCCTGAATTATGAAGTCCAATTGACGATTGTCTAGACTGCTGCTTTGAAATAAACACCTATGAGCCTCCAACGTACCAAAAAAATGTCTATAATGTTCTTAGAAATTTTATTCCACCCAAAATACTTCAAAGAGTGAAGTATTTATACAAATTCTAAACTAGAATATCTTGAAAAATATCAAGATTGGTTTACAAAATATCTCAAACTGTTTTACATAAATAGAACTTAATAAAAGGACAATCAAAACTAATGAACCTATTTGGCACTATACTCATGGATATATGATGACTAAGAAGAGAATTCTAATTTTATCTCAACTCTTAGTTGATGATGAGACATCCAAGTCACTAACTGTTTCCTTTCTTTGTGCATTTTGCTCCAGCAATTCTGAAAACTTGGGGTCCAATAATACCTTTTTATTTCTCAATAAGAAATAGATATGTAAAAAGTGAAAGAGGTTATTGTAGATGAATATGTTTTTGAGATAAAACTCTCTCAGTTCTCTAAAATGATGCTCCAGCTATTCAGAATAGGCTCTGCAAAAATATGTGTAAAACAGAGTTTTACAGAGTCTGAAAAATAGGCTGTAGAGATGCGAATGTATCTCTCATTCTGTAATACCTGTGCAAAACGTGAGATAGGTTTTTGTAGATGGGTCTCTTAGGAACAAAAAACTCCTTCCATTTTTTAAGATGTATTTCTGATTGGCCACAATATTCTTTGCAAAATAATGACTTAATAGGAATTTCTACAAAGAGAGCTTTGAAATATTGTTTAATATTTCCAAATACATAATGGCTGTTAGAAAAGTGAGAGAGGTTTTTGTAGTAGAAGAACTTAAGAATATAAACCTCCTTCAGTTTTTCAAAATTCATCTTGGATTGGTCACAATAGTTTCTGTAAAACAATGGCTTAAACATGAATTTCTGCAAAAATGTTCCTTCTTGTTATGTTTTCATATTTTAACCTTTTTGTTCTTTTAACTGTTTTTACTTTCACTTTGGCTAAAATTCATTGTTGTTGGTGAAAGTATTTTCATCTCTATTAACCATTACTGACTCTATTTTTACTTTTACTGTTTTACCTTGACTGCTCTATAGCTTTATTTTAACTTTCACTCTGATTTTTACCTGATACACTTTAACCACTGATACTCTTTCACTGTTATGTTTTCAGTGTCATTGTGAATTATGATTTCACTTTTACCATTCACTATGCAAATTTCATCATTCTGATCTCTCTTTGACTTGATTTTATTTTTTCTTTGTATACAAAATGTTTGTTGAATGAAGCTTTTGATTTAAAATCCGAGAATTTGGAGCAAACAATTTTGTCAACTAGTATTGAAACTGTTGGTCCAATTTATTTTTTAATAATAACCTACAAAAATCAAACAATTTGTTAATGAAATCAAGGTCTGTAAGGAGGTGATTGAAGGCTTTTGAAAGACCTGTGGAATGAGATCTGTCTGTGGAGGTTTAACTTTGTTTTTAGGCATTCTGGCTTCTTCTGTAAGATTAAATGGTTTACAGAAGTAATTTACTTTAAACAGAGGGGTAACTGAGAAATTTAGGCTAAAGATATCTTCTTTTGGGGCATTTTGCTCAATCAGGTTTATCTCAGGATTGATACTGGGATAAGATAGGAAACAAGGTTTCCTGAATAGTTTAAATTGTAAAAAGGAATTTTTTAATAGATCCTAGGCTTTAAACTCCTTTTGTGTTTCATAATTGATCTTCAGAGGTCATAAGCGGATGATTGGCTTTAAAAGGCACATAGAGGAAATTAGGTTTCCTGGAAAAATTGGCCAGGGTTTGGCCTATTTTTGGGCAATTTACATAGTTAATTATCCTATTTAACAGTTTGTCTTCTAATGGAAGGTTTCAAATTGACTGTGCATGATGATAAGTTAATAAAAAAATACCTCAGATTGTAGGTATTTTGATGCTTTTAAAAGGGTTTCTGAATCTTCTAGTTATTCCTAGGGATGGATCTAAATCGCTGATGCAGAGAATGGCTTTAATGATCTTCAAATAAGGAAACTTGTGGTTGAATTCGGCTTTGGGACAAGAGATTAACAAATAGGGGCTTAGGGCTCTTTACACAGTCGGGCGGAGTTTTCTTACCAGTCGGGAATGCATATAACAATGATTTATTTCAATAGTTTAACCTTTTCAATATAAACCATTATATGTAGCATTTATTAGAGGTCCATTCAAAGGCGGGAGGCGGATTTGTTTTCGAATGCGAAAACAACCAGTGGGTTTCGCGTTCGATTGACATGGTAAGTGTTTTTCTTTAAAATGAACGCGATCGTATCAGAATATGACACGTCGCATCGGGCGGTTTGGCAATACAACTTTTATCACGTGATTTTTAACAAAATTTCCTCGATCAGTTTCAGAGCGCAAAACTGAACGCACACTGTTGGATTTGTTTTGATGATGCGAACAGTCAAGATCTTTTAAAGAGTTGCGGTGAAAGATGGGCGGGGCCTGGGCACTTTATATGAGTCAGTTGATGATAGGGATATAAAACCTTTGTATTAGACAGATTTATAGCCAAATTTTTATAATGGAAAGGTTATATGGATGCAGGGATAATGGTTCAATAGACATATACCTATGTATAGTCCAAAAGGGTTTTTATCGGGAAAATTTATATATATAAAGTGAGTTTATATATATGGTAAATGGTGCGTGGGGCAGGTTAATAAGGGGTTAACCTTGGGTTTAGATATGGATAAGGGGAGGCTAATATAAGACCATGGTTAAGCTGTGAGGGAGGTAAATATATTTTACGAAGGCGTGAGATATTTACAATAGAATGTAATAGGGTAATGGGTAATGTTTTCGCGTTTTTAAATACATTGAATATGTAAATAAAACACGCTTTTTCATATTTTTTTAGTTTTATTATATAGTTATTAGACTTTTTTGAATGGTCTAAAACTATAGGGGAGCGGGAATATTTATATGGTTAGTTTTATGCCAAAGGGGATTTAATGGAGGTTTTTATTAAAACACGTGGATATTTAACTTTGGCAAAAAAACTTGTAATAATGGGTTTTGGGGATAATTAAATAAAAGGAGCTATAATACTTAGGAGAAGGTTTATTTATAAGGATTTAATAAGTAAATTAGAGGTTAATATGGCTATGGACAATGTAAAACACCAAAAAAAAATTATATAACTAAGTAAAGTGATAATGTAAAAGCAAGGCTTTATTATTTGGAATTTAACCACTTTGACTTAGAATATAACATTTTTGGAGGGTTTTTTGTGTTTTTATGAATGAAGGAGATTAGTCAAAAGGGAATTTGATTATTCATTAAGTAAAAAAGGAGTATTTACTTATGAAATTGAATAATGATGAGTGCATGAAGGGTAAATGATGAAAATTAGGGATTAATATAGGAATTCAACACTTTCAACTTATCTGTCATTGAGCCTTGGGTCTGGTCCCAACAGAAGTCAGAGAAATGCTCTAAACCTCTTTGGCTAAAATCTAGAATGAAAAATAACTATAGGGGAGGGGAAATTAGTGATTTTTGCCTAGTGAAAAGTATTTACATGATTCTCCCACTTCTTTCTACCTACCCAACTTTTAATCTAACATTTTCTCTTCCATTTTGCAAGTGCATTTGAGCTAACAACCTTGAACATTTTATTCTTTTGAAAGCAATAAAAAATATCTTAATCTACCTTATATCATCCGAGGGCTCAAATTAAACTGATGAGCACCTCTTTATTCTCTACCTATCTACTGATTAGTCAGGATTAAATTGTCTGACTAATCTTTATTCACTATTCTACAACAATAAAATTGAAACATGACAAGTCAAGATTAAGCAGTTCAACTCATCATGGATTATGGCATTTATTGACACTCTGCCATAATCATCAGTAACAAAGTAAAAAGTAGTAGAATTTGGACTTGCACACTTTCATGTTTTATTTCTTTTTCTTTGGGGTATATTAATTTTTCTAAGTCCTTTGATTTTTCTTTTAGGACTTTACCCTCTTTTTGCTTTTCTATTTTTTTTATTTTTTACAAAATATGGGAAAACAACTTGCAGAAAGCAAAATATGTACATATTTACAAGACTATCATAAGTCAATTACAAATTATGAATCCTATATTTATAGGACCCTAACAAACTGGATCTTGCATTCAATGGATTAGGTGCTTCACTAGCCGAATAATCTCTGAAAACAAGGCATTGTTTCTTGGAATTTCTCTCTGCTTTGCTCTTTGTACACCACACTTCTTCTCTAAAATTTTGACCCTTCTTGAGATCATGTAACTGTAATGTCATATTTTCCAGCTGATTTTGAATCTGATGCATACATGCATTATTTTCTCCTATAGGTGAGGCTTCCAATTTCATCGCAATTTCCAAAGCATCAGCTTGAGTTGCTACCTTTTTTTGCGTTAATGGAAACCTGATATGTGGTAACATCACCGCTATAAACCATTATTTATGCTGCTTTGGGGATATGTTGAAGATTACTTGATCCAATAGTACCTTAAACCTTTTATCTAGCTCCCAGATAGGTTCATTAGCTTTTTGTTTGATCTCCTTTAACTCAGTAATGCATTGTGATTGAGACTTCGGCTTCTGGAACTCATGTATCAGTTCTTGCTTGATATTTGCAAATGTACCATTTTTATTGGTTGAAAACTTCATATACCACTTCAACACTCTATCTCACAGCTTCGTAATGAGTTGTGCCTTCTTTATATCGTCGTCATTGATTTTCTTTGCTGTCCATACAGGTTTCGCTAGAAACAAAAACTACTTTGGTGCCTTTGATCCAGTTCCTTTGAAAACAGGTAGCTTAATGTCATTAGCCATACCTTTTTTTTGGGTGTAAGGGGGAGGGGGAGGGGAATGGGGGGTAGGGGGAGCAGGGAGACCATGAGCACCTTGAATACTATTGGATTCTGTCTACGACGAATTATTAGGCTGGAAGGTGGTATGCAGAGTCTCCTGGGGGTTCTTTCGGTAGTTTTATTATTTTTCACCTTCATACTCACTCAATAGAGGCCTATAATTAGTCTCTTTGAAGGTATTCATATTTTATTCCCAATATCTCTTTCTGGTATCTAATCTATACCTTTTTACACTTCACATTTTACCGATTCATTGCTTAGATTTACTTCTTCCTCAAAACATAAGTAAAATAAGAATATGATTGCATCTAAAAAACTCATTTTTCACACAAAAGCATCTTAATCCATAGTTTCAAAGAATTTATATACTTACCTCGTGGTCCTTTGAAAAATATTCACTCTGCTTCGTTGTAGGACATAATCAAGTCTATAGCGAACTCAGTAACGAATCCACCCAAGATGTTATCAATCTATAAATCAACAACCCTTGAAATCTTATTTTTAGTGCTCTTGATTCGTTGTATCATCTTAGTAGTCCACGTTGTAGGTTCGGCTTTCTTAAAGCAATCATTCCTTTTAGTCAACCTCGACACCCATTCATACAATTCACTAGGGAATGATTTGAAGAAAATTTCGTATTGTTCTGTGAAAATATATCTTTTTAACCACAATTCAGATGTAAGATGAGGGTTTTTGTTCTCTTTGTCTGCAGATTATTGCTCCTTCTGGACTATCCAACCTTGAATTTCCTTCTTTGATGGGTGCCACGTCCACATATCCCTCAAACAGATCTCAGTCCCTGAAATGAAACCATTTGTTGGTTAGATTAGGCTTGACACAGGTTCGATCTATGTTGTGCACGAACAAAACCCTTAATCATCGGACCTTTCGGCAACGACCTACAAGAAAATCATAGTCTCACCCGAGGTGACTATGTGTGTTTGCAGAACCAGGTTTCTGCAACCTTTAGGGACTGTGCGATGTGGCTAATCTTTTGTTCTATTATTATATTTTAACATACATAAAATTTGTTGTATAAAACCCTTTACTTAGTTCTCCACATTCAATAGAACACCTTATACAACATCATAAACTACAGTGTTATAACGCACAACTATAAAAAAAACTTCGCAACAACTAATATTAATAAAATAGAAAAGAAACATATAAGAACATAGAATATATTCACAAACTTCTTCTTCTTTATTATGATGGATATTTTAAGTACAATATTATCTCCGACTTGCGCACACACCTACAGGTGGTCTGCACACTAAGCTGCAGACTCTTTTAAAGTCTTTGTGCACTCAGTTGGAATGCCTTTCGTTCACTACAAAAGACATATATAAACAAGCCCTTAACCATAGAACTTAAAATCACATCTCATTTTGTCTAGCATTACATCCCCTTATATAGTATTACATAATTAAAAAACCATGGTCCAATACCATGGGATCCATAAAACAAGTAAATATAACCCGAAACCCGTTACAAAAAGGAGGGGCTTCGACCCACCCCAAAGCCCCTGAGATACTACACGGTAAATCCAAAATGTTGTGTTGTGCGGTATACTTCGCGTTCCGCTCTCAAAATGTGGAGACTTGGTCAAAATATAGGCCAAGTTGGGATGCACCCAACAATCACAGGTCCAAATGCTTAAAGACCTGTCCATAAGATAGAGTCCACATGTCTACAACAAATGAAATTTATTTTCTAAAGTGATTTGGCCACAAATCTTATCTTTAAACCACATGTTTAAGGCTTATATTGATCACAGTTCTGAGAGATATACAAAGTTGAATATTGCATGCCAATTTATGGTTGAAATTTCAGACCTTTGTGACCCATTTCAGGACTGATTAGGTGGGTCCAAGTTGTTAAAAAACTGGCCACATATTTGAACTCTTAATTTCCACAGGTTTCAAGGTATTTCTCCTGCCTGGATACTTTACACAACAATGATATAACTAAGAGAATCCCAACATAAAAATAACAATAGTTTATAGATTTCATTCTATTTTTCTCTTTTTGAATCCTCTGTTTCATATCTAAATTTATGATCGTATGTGTTATCACTAATTTGGTATAGATGGGATGCTCCATTAGACAACCTAGAGTAACTCTTTCAAACCAACTTATAGCTGAAAAATTTCCTTTTCAGCCTGAGAGGGCCCTATCAAAGGTAAAAATGATTTTATTCAATTAAATTTCAATAGATGTCTAACTCTAACAAAACTCTGAAAAAAGTGTTTTAAGTATGTTTGTATGCAGGTGAAAGATGTATAGAAATCACCATCATTTGGCTTATGGAGTCTGTGCGAAGAAACCCAGGGACATGGTTCTTCTTGTAGAAGCTGAGGCATTTAGATGTTTTTATGAAAAAAAAACATACACAGATACACAATAGTCTAATGCTTGAAGGAATTTAGAGCATGATGTACATGAATTATAAGTAATCAAACATCAAAGTACTGAAGAAAAAATAGGAGGATACATAAGTCAAGTTATCATGAAAGCATTAGATGAATCTCAGGTGAAGAAAGAGCCAACAACCATTGTATATTACTGATAAGAAAATGTTTACAATAGTAGTTCTGTAGTAAACATCATTCAAGCCTCTATTCTTCGATATTCTTCCTATTAATAGGCCTAAGAATCTTTACATTGGATCTAGCAACATTGCTAGATCATCGAGTCTCTTTGTTGACACCTAATCTAACAATAAGCAAATTACATGGGAATAAAACTGACACCTACTAACTTTAGGAGTTAGATACCTATTAGGACTCTATAACCTATTTATTACATAAACAAACTTAAAGAATGCATATTTACATCGAGAACAATCATGTGCTTGGGTGGCACTGACCATGACCAAAACATAATTTCCTGCACCAAGTTGTGAGACTTGTCTTCCTACTTTTTAGGAGATGGTGTCATGATAAATGATGAGTGTCTTCATGGTGAGCTAGTGAACTAAACAAATTTGTCAAAGACCATGCCTCCACCAAAACATTCCTCTTATTTCCTTTAAGATTTCCACGTGGCTGGATTACCTTCAATAGACCATATAAAAACTTGCTCGCTGCAGAAACAGGGTAGTTAAGGCAAGTTCGTAGCGAAAGTTTGTAGCAATTTGATTTTACCCATCTCTGTCACATGTTTGCTCCCTTTGCTGATTTTAGACTGTTTATTAAGTCAAAAGAGCTAAATATAAACTTTTGCCCGCCTTGATTATGACCATACCTGTGATTTATAACAAAAATACACTTACAGCAAGTTTGTAGAGAAATCTGGGCTTCAAGCCTGAGATATGCTACGAACTTGTGTAATTGGCAGTAAACTCAAAATTGTGCTTCCTTTTTCAAAATTTTACCTATGGCTCTACAAATGTTGATTCTGAATGATGCATAAATGATCCAGGGTAAAATCTTGATACCCCTTAACCAAGACCTTTTACTTCGGCTGATAAATAGAATTGCATTTAATTAAAGACGTTAAAGAACTGAAATGAACAATTGTAGCTGTAAATAAGAGGAAAATAAATGAACAAGATCAACAATCATAAGAACACGTCGTTTGATGACGGATTTCGTCTAGGAGGGACTACATCTCCGGGCCTCGGTGTCAAGATGGTGTAGGCCGCTGCATTATGTGTTGTATGAAAAAGACGTACATGGATGTGCTTTCCTATGACATACAAGGAAAAAATTTCCCTCACGCAGGAGTGGCTTGACTTCTTTAAGAGATGTTCCACTGCAGAACTCTCATACATAAAGAAAGACTCCTATCAGTATGACCATAGTTGACATGTAGTAAATAAGAGTATCCTGCCAATCTTATCAAACAAGGGATCTCAAAAATACACATATGAAAAAGAGCATCCCGCAAATGTGGCATAAAAGGGATTCATACATGACACGAATCCATAGCTAAAAAGTACATCAATAAAAACACAAAGCAAGATACCACGAATCATGTATCAACTGGGATCTGCAAGACATAATGCATCTCAAAGAGAAATAAATGCAGAAGTACATGGAATCCACATCATATACCTCATGCTGCCATTTGCTGAAGACTGAGCAGCTGTGCGGCTGAATCTGAAAACACCATCAATATTGTGGCGTCGAGAAAGGTGAAAACGACTGTTCACATGTGGAAATCTGACATTGGCATAACCCACTTCCAAAAGTGGCTGAAAAATTGAAAACTCAGATGCAGAAACTGAGCACGCCATCAGACTCGTGGTGTCGAGTAGTGCTGAAACGACATAAAATTTGTCCCATTTGGACAAAGTCAAAATTTCACCCTCCTGAAAGTTGAGCTCAATCAAGGTTCCGCCTGCCTCTTTTCTGGCTCATGGTTCCACATGACTTGCAATTAAAAAATAATAAACTCGAACTGCGTGCGCGCTCTCCTGCCCCTCCATAGCCTAGGCGCACTTGTAAAAATACGAGTTTAAATAATGCAGGGCGGGGGGACTTTACAAAGAAAAGTTTGTTGGCACGTTGGTAGGATTTAGTAATTTGTTAAGGGAGGTCGGGGGGTCAAATCCTGCCTCCCCCCCACGCAATCTGCATTCCTTTTTATAAGAAACAATAAAATATAGTTTTTGGGGGGCCGGACCCACATTGGGCGGCCCGCCCCCAACCATCTCCATCATATGTGGCATTGAATGTATATCATATACGTTGTGTTGTTATATAACATATATATTTTTTTGATATGTTGTGGCCGTTGGTTGGGCCACCCGTGGAGCGGGCCGGCCCTTGCGGCCGGGCGGGTTCGATTCCCGCTGGCCCATAATATGGTGCCATGTATAAGTGGAGGAGGGGGTCGACGGGGTTTGACCACCCATCGCCCCTTTTTTTTATATCATTTTTGTTTAATAAAACAAACCATGCCCTTTTGAAAAATTCGGTTGTGGACTGAAGGAGGCAAATTAAACAGGCCACAAATTTGCCCAGAATCTGGCCTGAGCTTGCCGTAATCCGGTGGCTAGAAAAATTCGAATTTGCGCTTTCCTTAAGGCTGTCTAGTCACCAAGTCAACTTGGAACTTTGACCGCTTATAACTTCTTCATATGGACTCAGAATTGAGTGCCGTCTGCGCCGTTGGAATTAGAAAGACGAGATCTACAACATGAACTTAGTTTGATAACAATCCGAACACTTTTATTTTTGAGCCTTTTACTCAGGCCACTTGTACCTGTACCTGTTTTATCCACCTGGATCAATCCTCCCCACTGAGGAGCTTTTGGTCCTCCAAAAGCATCAAGCTTTACCTATCATCAACTGTCTGCAACTGTCGTTGAAAAGCACATCCCCACATGACTCCTTCACCTGGCGCACTTTGGAATCAAGATGCAAAGCCAACACCAACAACTGCGGAAATGCAAATTTCTGAAAAAGGCACATCCCTTGAAGACTCCTTCACCTCATGTACTTCAGAATCAAGATGCAAAGCCAACACCTGCAACTGCTGAAATGAAAATGTCTAAAAAGACACATCCCTTGAAGACTCCTTCACCTCACGTACTTCGTAATCAAGATGCAAAGCCAACACCTGCAACTGCAGAAATGAAAATGTCTGAAAAGGAACATCCCTTAAAGACTCCTTCACTTTCGTCCTTTGGAATCAGAATGCCAACACTTGCCTAAGCTGCAACGAACATTACATTCTCAATGTGACCAACAATGACCCAGATATTTCCATACTTGCCATGAGTTTATAACATGTACTCGGTGGTCAAGCTTACAGCAAAATGGGAATCATACCTCAACAAAATTACAAGACCAAACCTCATCGTCGCATTTCGAAGTTATGGAAAAACTCCTCATCACTTTTACATGAAAGAAATGCATCAGACGACTCATACAACATGACCAAAACATAAACGTCGTATCTCGAAGTGATGGCAACAAATCATCACTTTTACATGAAAGAGATCTAACACACGACTTATAAAACAAGGCCAAAAAAAATTTCATGGTCGCTTAAACGAGTGATGGAAACACATCATCACTTTCATAATAAAAATGCGACAAATGACTTACAAGCGTGGCCTTGACAAGCTTAACATCTCTAGAAAAAAACAATCTAGAAGAACCACTTCTCATTTATTAAAACGAGTGGATCATTTCGCTGTGATGAACTTGCTTGTCGATCAAATATTTCAATTGGTGTATGCATGGGCTCTTTGTCTTTACGGCGCTGCTCTGGATGAAATTTCCAGCATGTGGCTCTTTGGTGGCCACTTCTGTCGCAATGGGTGCAAAAGTTCTTTTTCCTCCAAACCTGCTTAACTGATTTCTTTTCCTGTTGGGAAGAAGGATTTTCATGCCTCTTCCTTCTTCGTGCTGCCATCCTCTTCCAGCACTCAGAAATCACATGGTTATTTAAACCAAAAAATAAACAAGTTTTACGATGCCATATTTTACGATCATGGTTATCAACATTATTATAGTCAAAATGCACTCTGGAATAATGAGACTTAGTATACCTTTTGGGGTGGTCTTTGGTGCGATCATGATGATGGGAGCTCGCCTCGGTTCCTTCACTGCAACGTGCACTGCCATGGAACGATGGCGAAGTGTCCCTATCATTCCTCTTCCTTGGAGAGTTCATTAGTATCTGTTTTCCCTTGATGTCCTTCGAACATTCTTCACCATCGTACCCCAAACCTGCATAACGAGGTCGTTGCATAACCTCCAATGGTTTGGTTATGCCTTGGCCATGAATGCCAAGTCCTCCTCCTCTGTACCCCATTTTAGTGAGGAGCCTCATGCCGGTACCTATGATGGGTATCTCCACACTTCCAACTGAAATTATATCATGTGAAGAAACTGAAGAAAAATCAACACTATTTACCTTAGGTGTTGATTGCGAAATATATGAAGAAAGCTGTTGTAAGCCTTCGTCGTGCTTCACTTCTGTCAATGCCTCTGACATGGCTTATAGCTGAAGCTGCATCTGCTGCGTCTCTTCCTTATCTTTCTGTAGGAATGCTTTTAGGGCATCATGATCTCTCTGAAGAGTTTCGTTGTTGCGTTTCAAATCTTCCCACGCCTCTGTCGTGGCTTGCAACTGAAGCTGCAACTACTGCTTCTGCTCCTTCTCTCCATTTAGGAACGCCTTCAAGGCATCATGATCTGCTTGCAGAATTTCGTTGTTGCACTTCCAATCTTCCCACACTTCTGTTGTGGCTTGCAACTGAAGCTGCAACTGTTGTTTGTCCTCCTTCTCTTTGTGTAGGAGGGTCTTCCATTCTTCGTTCTCTGCTGCTTGTTTTTCGTAAGCTTCGTACAGTATGTCCGCTTTCTCGGACACCCTGAGCATGGTTTCATACATGTCCTTGACACTTTCCATGGCTCAACTCAGCGAAAGTTCAATGTTCACGCCCTGCAATCCAATCAGCAAGAATACCTGCTTCGATACCACTTGATCCAGGGTAAAATCTTGATACCCCTTAACCAAGATCTTTTACTTCGGCTGATAAATAGAATTGCATTTAATTAAAGACATTAAAGAACTGAAATGAACAATTGTAGCTGTAAATAAGAGGAACATAAATGAACAAGATCAACAATCATAAGAACACGTCGTTTGATGACCGAGTTCGTCCAGGAGGGACTACATCTCCGGGCCTCGGTGTCAAGATGGTGTAGGTTGCTGCATTATGTGTTGTATGAAAAAGACATACATGGATGTGCTTTCCTATGACATACAAGAAAAAATTTTCCCTCACGCAGGAGTGGCTTGACTTCTTTAAGAGATGTTCCACTGCAGAACTCTCATACATAAAGAAAGACTCCTATCAGTATGACCATAGCTGACATGTAGTAAATAAGAGTATCCCGCCAATCTTAGCAAACAAGGGATCTCAACAATACACATATGAAAAAGAGCATCCCGCCAATGTGGCATAAAAGGGATTCATACATGACACAAATCCATAGCTGAAAAGTACATCAATAACAACACAAAGCAAGATCCCACGACTCATGTATCAACTGGGATCTGCAAGACATAATGCATCTCAAAGAGAAATAAATGAATAAGTACATGGAATCCACATCATATACCTCATGCTTCCATTTGCTGAAGACTGAGCAGTTGTGCGGCTGAATCTGAAAACACCATCAATATTGTGGCGTCGAGAAAGGTGAAAATGACTGCTCACACGTGGAAATCTGACATCGGCATAACCCACTTCCAAAAGTGGCTGAAAAATTGAAAACTCAGATGCAGAAATTGAGCACGCCATCAGACTCGTGGCGTCGAGTAATGCCGAAACGACATAAAATTTGTCCCATTTGGACAAAGTCAAAATTTCACCCTCCTAAAAGTTGAGCTCAATCAAGGTTCCGCCTGCCTCTTTTCTGGCTCAGGGTTCCACATGACCTGCAATTAAAAAATAATAAACTCGAACTGCGTGCGCGCTCTCCTGCCCCTCCATAGCCTGGGCGCACTTGTGAAAAGACGAGTTTAAATAATGCAGGGCGGGCGGACTTTAAAAAGCAAAGTTTGTTGGCACGTTGGTAGGATTTAGTAATTTGTTAAGGGAGGTCGGGGGGTCAAATCCCGCCTCTCCCACGCAATCTGCATTTATTTTTATAAGAAACAATAAAATATAGTTTTTGGGGGGCCGGACCCGCATTGGGCGGCCCGCCCCCAACCATCTCCATCATATGTGGCATTGAATGTATATCATATACGTTGTGTTGTTATATAACATATATATTTTTTTGATATGTTGCGGCTGGGCGGGTTCGATTCCCGCCGGCCCATAATATGGTGCCATGTATAAGTGGAGGAGGGGTCGACGGGGTTTGACCACCCATCGCCCCTTTTTTTTATATCATTTTTGTTTAATAAAACAAACCATGCCCTTTTGAAAAATTCGGGTGTGGACCGAAGGAGGCAAATTAAACAGGCCACAAATTTGCCCGGAATCTGGCCTGAGCTTGCCGGAATCCGGTGGCCGGAAAAATTCGAATTTGCGCCTTCCTTAAGGCTGTCTAGTCACCAAGTCAACTTGGAACTTTGACCGCTTATAACTTCTTCATACGAACTCGGAATTGAGTGTCGTCTGCGCCGTTGGAATCAGAAAGACAAGATCTACAACATGAACTTGGTTTGATAACAATTCTAACACTTTGATTTTTGAGCCTTTTACTCAGGCCACTTGTACCTGTACCTGGTTTATCCATCTGGATCAATAAATGTCAAAAAGGGAATTTTTTCACTCTTCAAGATTTAGAAGCTTCACCTTTGGCAGTATGAGCTTGAGTCTCTTCAAGTTCATTTATGACTATGATTTTAAGACCTTTCTTCTTTAACTCTAACTGTACCATCTCCATATGCTCTTCTAGCTCTTTGACTTGGCTTTTAAGTTTCTTTCTTTCAGATTTCAACCATATATTTTATCTGAAAGGACTATATTAGTTTTATGTTCTAAGTGTCCTTTTAGTTATAAAACATGTACATATTTGTCTCTATTTGTTTTCTTAAGGAATGAGGAATTTATCCATGAAACATAGATGAATGTGTGAATTTTAAGAATGTAAGTAAGCCTAAATAACAATGAACAACAATGTATAACAGATAAATAAAACCACACATAAGATTTACACAACAGGCATGATGAAGCAGTTCACCCCTCTTGGGCTACATTTGCTGGTCCAACTCCCAATGACATGTCCATCTTTCATTATGCTCAAAATTTTGCAAATACATGTGTTTACAAGCCTCCAATGGTTGTTTTCTCTACACAAATGGCTCCAGAATTCTCAAATTAGTCTAGGTAGAGTCTTGTTTCCCCCAAATTGGTCGAAAACTGACTTGGAAAAGATTTTTCCCAATATCCCCTAGAAATCCTCCACTAAAACTGGAGGACTGCAGTTAAAATATCAATAATCACCAAAAATGGTGGAGTGCTTTAAATTCTGCCATATGACTAACTGTCTTAATAACTATTATGGTTAGGGGCAGGGGTGGCCACATGCCGACCCCCTTAAACCCCGCGGTTATCATTAAATTCCATAATAAACAAATTTGGCATAGAACCGTGATGGAGGCGGAGTTCCACAATCGTTGGCACTTCCTTCGGACTGTGCATGTGACAAGGTCTAAGGTTATCCATCAGAGTCTAAGGGTTAGGAAAATACTGGTTAGAAATTGATATCGTGGCAAATTTTTGTAATGTGTGAACATCCTAAATGGGCGCCGACGGGTTGGGACCGCCGACAGTCCCCCCCCCACCCCCCAACACGTAACATTTCAAAGTTTAAATAATGCGGATGCCCCTATAGGGTAAGATTCACCTAGTAGTAGATATGGTGGAAGTCTCATGCGTGCTTGATGTCACGGGGTCGAACCCCCCGGACCTATAAAAATTTTACAATACCATACAGGGGACATGTGGTAGCCTCAGGGCTGGCCACATGTCACCCAACCTTTGGATAAAAAAAATCAAACCTACAACATATCAATGACCCAGAAGGTGCCACGTGGTGAAATATTTTTAGTTTAGAGAATGGAAGACTCTGAGAATATTCCCCTTTTTTCTGACTATACCTGCATTCTGACTGGGCATCCCTGTCAAACTTGTCAAAATTTTAGATGTTTTGGAAATCGATCAGAATGCAATATTTCCCTCATATGACATCGATTTTTCAAATCATTCGTAGCGCCAGAATTAGAACGACGAGATCTACCCGGTCGCTCAGGTTCGGTATAGTTTCGAGCAATTTCAATTTTGAGCAAAATTCATGAATTCCTGATCACACCTCCCCATTGGGAAGCTTTTGGACTCCAAAAGACTTTGATTACCTATTTAGTGGATGAGGCTACAAATCCCTCACCTTTCCAACTTCCATCCAATTTTCCTTGCTCGGCTTACTTCCTTTGAGCCCAACTCGAAGGTAGTTAAAACTTCCCCTCTTAGATTCTCTTGTCCTCGTGTCAAGAATGGTATCCTCCTTGAGATCATCTAGAAATTCAAGCGATAAATATTCAATAGAATGCAGCTGAACATCACTTTATTGATCATCTATCAAAGGTGGCTCATACAAACGTAAGTTTTCAACATTAACAACTGAATACATTTTCATATATGAAGGCAAGTCAAGTTGAAATGCATTGTTACCAAGTTTATTTATGATCTTGAACGGACCATAACGAATGGGCTTGAGCTTTTACCTTCTCCTTGCATCCTTCCTTTGCTTATGTGCAACCATACCTCATCTCCTTCTTGAAACTAGTGATTAACTCTATGTTTGTCATGCCTCTCCTTGTATTTGCTTTGACTCTTCTCAAGCCGTTCTTGAACTTGTTGATGAATAATCTGAATTTTCTCAATGAACTTTCGAGCCTTGTCAATATCAATGTGCCCATCAATTACGGAATCCTTCTCAAAGATGAAGTCTAATGGCGATTTCAGAAAATACCCAAAGCATGTTTCAATATGTGAAGTATTTGTAGAAGAGTGCTTTGCTTGGTTGTAAGCGTGCTGAATGTAATGCAGTTTTTCATCCCACAACTTGGGATGTTTGCTGCAATATCCTCTCAATAGATGCACAACGGTTTTGTTCACCAACTCGGTTTGGCCATCAGTTTGCAGATGAAAAACAATACTCTTTTTCAACTTTGTGTCCATCATCTTCCAAAGATTGGACCAAAAATTCCCAATGAACCTGGAATCCATGTCACTAAAAATATAATTTGGCAATCCATTACGAACACATACATGTTGAAAATAAAGTTCAACAGTTTGTTGAAAAATAATGGTTTCTTAGATGGCATAAGAATACACATTTTACTGAATCTATCCACAACTACATAAAGATAATCATGCTGTTTTCTTCACATAGGTAGATCTCCAACAAAGTCCATGGAGACACTCTCCCATGGCCTTGATGGTACTGGTAATGGCGTGTACAAACCAAGCTTCCTATTTCCAGGATTGCTTGTTGCACACATAGAACAACCTCTTATAAAATGTGACACACTATCTGTCATGCAAGGCCAATAGCAATACCTTTGTAGATGCGCCACTGTTTTTCTTACCCCAAAGTGTCCAGCAATAAGAGATGAATGAGCCTCTCTCATTACACTAAGCCTCTCTCCTTGTGGTATACACAACTTTCCCAAATGAAATAGAAAATTTTTATGCATGTGATAATTATTTTCCTCAACTTGATTCCCTTCACTCAAACTAGCATATACATCTTGAAAATCAACATCATGTGCATATCGGTCTATGTAACTCTCATGTACAATAGAATCATTTTTAAGGTCGGTCAAAGCACTTATGATTGGCCTTGAAAGAATATCAACAACTTTATTGAAAATACCTTTCTTGTAACTTATAACCAAGTGAAACTGTTGAAGAAATCCCATCCACCTGAAATGTCATGATTGCTGCAATTTTGTTTGCGACTGCAAGTACTTTAATGGTTGGTGATCGGTATGTATAATCTTCTCTTTACCCATCAAGTAGTGTTTCCACTTCTTGACACTTTGTACCAACACATACAACTCATTGTCATATGTAGGATAATTAATTACAACACCATTGGATGTTTCAGAATGAAAATGATAGGCTTACCATGCTAGAAAAGTACTACACCCATGGCATAATCACTAGCATCGGTTTGTATCTCGAATGGCTATCTCAAATTCGGTAATGCAAGGACTGGAGCTGAACTGATCTTGTCTTTTAAAGCTTCAAAATCTTGCTGATGTTTTCCTCCCATTGGAAGCCTTTATTCACACTTGTCACTGCATGCATAGGAGTTGCTATGGCCGAAAAGTTAGCAATAAAATTTCTCTAGTACTGAGCTGCACCTAAGAAAATTCTGACCTCGGTTATTGTTTTGGGAGAGGGCCAATTCAAAATGGATTCCACTTTAGAAGGATCAATTCTCAACTCGCCTCCTCCTACAATGTGTCCAAATAAACCAAAAAATTCTTTCCGAACTCACCCTTTGACATGTTAGGAAATAATTTATCTTTCTTCAAAACATCAAGCACCCTTTTCACATGCAAGACATGTTCTTCTCTTATTTTTTTGAAATTCAGTATATCATCTAAATACACAACCACAAATTCATCAAGAAATGTACACAAAACATTATCCATAACATGCATGAAAGTTTCCGGTGCATTACACAAACCAAATGGCATAACCAACCACTCAAACAATCCTTGTTTGGTTTTGAATGCAATCTTCCATATATCACTTTCTACAATTCTTACTTGATGATATCCACTTCGTAAATCTAACATAGTGAAAAAAATTTCTTCTTTCATATGATCAAGCAAATCATCTATCCTTGGGAGTGGGTATCGATTCTTTACCATTATCTTGTTCAAAGCTCTGAAGTCTACACACATGTGCCAAGTCCCATATTTCTTCAAAATCAAGACTATGAGTGAACCGCATGGCGAAGTGCTTGGCCTTGTGAGTCCCTTATCCAACATGTCCTTGATTTTCCTCTTTATTTCAGCATTATCCATTATCGACATGCGATACATTCTGATGTTTGGAAGAGGACAATCTTGCTGCAACTGAATCTCATGTTGAATCTCCCTTTTTGGAGGCAATCCTGTTGGATCCTGAAACATCTCATGATGTGAATCAACTACATAATATAAATATGATTTCAACTTAGGATCACAATCCTCAAATGAGTCATGATTAACATAAGCTTTAGGCTTAATCATTAGAATAAAAAAATTATTACTTGAATTCACCAACCTTTTTACCTGTCCAACGTTTTCCATAGAAATATTTGTCTTCATGCGATGTGCTATAACAATGTACTCCTTTCCATCTTTGAATAAATGGTATTTGTTATCATGGCGATGGAAGATCTCTTTCCTGTCATACAAGTAAGGACTGCCCAACACAATACCTGTAATATCAAGCGGAACCACATCTAATTCAACTGTGTCAACAAAATGTGCAGTTATTGCAAACAACAATATGCATTTCTTTGAAACCTGTAAATTTGCATCCTTACAAATCCAACCAAGTGGATATGGTTTTGGATGTGGAATGGTCTCAAGATTAAGTTTCTTGACCAAGTCTTTAGAGATTAATTTTTCTTGTGACCCACTACCAAACAATGTGTCAATCTTGGTATGTTTGGATATGACCCTCACATGAAACAGTTCAATTCTCTCTTCTTCATTTGGAGCTTGTATGTGAAAATTTGATGTACTAGTACTAGGTTTAGTTTCAATTTCTTTCCCCTTCATGTTCTTCAATCCCATGGCTGTAATTTTAGATTCATCACTTTAATCCTCTCCTAAATCATGTTGAGTTGTACTGCAGTTTTCTGTTTCCCTTTGTTGTTCTGATGTTTAGGCCTCTTTTCAGGATGTAATTTCCAACAATGATTCTCATCATGACCTTCTCTTGAACAATGTTTACATATCACTTTTTCTCCCTCTTTCTTGAAAAATGCATTCTTTTTTCCCTTAACTTTTGAGGTCTTCTCTTTTTTTTTTCCCCTTAAAAGGTTTCTTCCTACCCTCATCAGTAATGTTTTTCCCTCTAGCTTCTAGATGTGTGGCCTGAACACAAACTTCAACTACACTTGTAGGGTTAAACATGAGGATAGTGTGTTTTAGGTAGCTATGTAAGCCTCCTATGTACTTGAGCAAAGTATCTTGGCTCTGCAAATCTACCCCTAATAAGAGATCTCTTCTCCTAAATTCTTGGGTGTATTCTTGCACATTCTGTCCTTTCGATTGTCTAAAATTTTGCCAGTTCATTATGGCTTTCTGCATATGAGCTAATGGATAAAACTGTTGTTTTATTGTAGTAATGAAATCAATCCATGATAGGATAATCTTACCATGCTTCTTGATCTCCTCCTTTGTCTTAGATTCCCACCAAACAAGTGTTGCACCTTTCATTCTCAATGAAGCTAGTTGGATTTTGGTATCATCATAGGTTATGAATTCTCAAATAGACCTGCAATTGCCTAATCAAATTATCAAGATTTTCTGCATTGACTCCACGATTAAACATTGGAAATTCAAACTTAACATCAAGTTTTATAAAAAGAGTTTTACCAGTTTTCTTTGACTTGTGTGGCTGATGTATTGAAGATGAAGTAGAGGATGATGATGATGAGGGTGAGGATGGTGACTTTCCACTACTTCCATTTCCTCCATTTCCCTTCTTTGATTTATATTCATCATTTTGACCTCCTGATGATCCCTGTCCTTCCTTTTGAATTTTGGATCCTTCTCCTTCTAGTCTCTCATTCCTTTCTTGATAAAATATTCTCACCATCTCAGTCATGTCAAGGAATGCTTTCCTAAACACTCTTTCTTCTTCTTTGGGATCCACCTCTTCATGGATTTCTCCTTCTCCTGGAGACATGCTCAATGCTGCTTCTTCTTCTTTTGGAGGTGAAATAGGCGGTGGAGAATGTGGCAACCTTGCACCCCTTTGCTATGGCTCACTTTGAGACCCTCTTGCTTCCACCAATTTTCCTTCTCCTCTCTTAAGCTTGAGCCTAGTAAGCATGTGAAAACTTGAAAACAGTTAAACAAATATTTGCACACAAAAACAACAGAGAATAAACTCTAGCTCTCATACCACCTGATCTAAAAGGACTGTATTATTTTTATATTCTAAGTGTTCTTTCAGTTATAAAACATGTACATATTTGTCTCCATTTGTTTGCTTAAGGAATGAGGAATTTAACCATGAAACATAGATGAATTTCTGAATTTTAAGCATGTAAATAATCCTAAATAACACTGAACAACAATGTATAATAGAGAAATAAAACCACAAATAATATTTACACAATAGGCATGATGAAGCAGTTCACCCCTCCTGGGCTACATTTTCTGGTCCAGCTCCCAATGACATGTCCATCTTTCATTATGCTCAAAATTTTGAAATTACATGTGTTTACAAGCCTCAAATAGCTTTTTTCTATGCACCAATGGCTCTAGAATGCTCAAATTAGTCTAGGTAGACTCTTGTTTTACCCAAATTTGTCGAAAATTGACTTGACTAAGCTTTTTCCCAATATCCCCTAGAAATCCTCCACTAAAACTGGAGGACTGCAGTTAAAATAGCAATAGTCACCAAAAATTATGGCGCACTTTAAATTCCAGCATCAGAATAACCGTTGTAATAATTTTTATGGTTATGAGCAGGGGTGGCCACATGCCGATCCCCTTAAACCCTGCGGTTATCATTAAAATCCATAATAAACAAATTTGGCGCGGAACCACGATGGAGGCGGAGTTCGACAACCGTTGGCACTTGCGTCAGACTGTGCATGTGACAAAGTCTAAGGTTATCCACCAGAGTCTAAGGGTTAGGAAACTTCCGATTAGCAATTGATATCGCAGTGAATTTTTGTAACATGTGAACATTCCAAACGGGCCGCCGGCCAGTTGGGACCACCGACGGTCCCTCCCCCCCACCCCCAACATGTAACGTTTCAAGATTTAAATAATGCGGGTGCCCCTATAGGGTAAGCTTCACCCGGTAGTGGAGATGGTTGAAGACTCATGTGTGCTTGAGGTCACGGGGTTGAACCCCCCGGACCTATAAAATTTTACAATACCATACAGGGGACACATGGCAGCCTCAAGGCTGGCCACGTGTCACCCAACCATAGGATAAAAAAATCAAACGTACAACATATCAACGACCTAGAAGGTGCCACGTGGTCAAACATCATTGGTTTAGAGAATGTAATATTCTGAGAATACTCCCCTTTTTGCTGACTATACCTGCATGATGACTGAGCATCCTAGTCAAACCTCTCGAAAATTTTAGCTGTTTTGGAAATCGATCAGAATGCGATATCTCCCTCATACGAAATCGGTTTTTCGAACTGTTTGCAACACCAAAATTAGAATGATGAGATCTACCCAGTCACTCAAGTTTGGTAAAGTTTCAAGCACTTTCAATTTTGAGAAAAAATCATGAACTCCTGATCAATCTTTCTTGTGTGTTTCATTACCCTTCATAAAGGAAGTGTCATTTTCAATCGTTTCTTGGCATTGGTCAATGACTCATCATATTGATTGATTTTCTCATTTACCTTCTCTTTGAATTCTTCCATCATTTTCTTGTCTAGCTTGGCTTGCTACAATTCCACTTTGGTTTCAATAACCTCTTCTCTAGCTTCTCTTAACTGTTCTTTTAACATCTGCACTTCAGTTTTCTCAACCACTTTCTCTTTACCCTTTCTCTTCACAATAATGTCTTCTTTTGCTGGAGACAAATCAATGATATCCTCTGTCATAGACTGCTTTCCTTTGTTTGATGTTTCAGTCTTTTTACTTGCCATGACACCTTTGGCAAGTTGTAGCCTGGTGAATGGTTTTCTTGGTTGAAACATAAAACCTGCATCTTCCACTGAGAAATCAAGTTTTTTAGTAGTTATACCCTTATTTTTCTTCTTTCTTCCTTTAATATCTACAACTTTGACCACTAGAGTCTCCTCTATGTCTATGACTTGAAGAATATCTTCAGGGTTGCCTTTCCCAATTGTTTGGCTTCTGGTTATCCTTCCATTACTCTTCTTGCTCACCTTTGGTTTGCAACTTGTAGGTGTAGGCTTTGGAACTTTTGTCTCTTGTGCAGGCTCAACTTCAACATCCATGGGCTCCATTTCCTCCTCATTCACACACTATGTTTCAGCTGCAGGTTTGTCACTCTTGCTTGAAGGAGTGGATTTTTATTTTGGAGTCTTCTTGTATGTTAATGTATCTACCTCATAACCACAGTGAAGTGAAACAAGAGCCTAAAATGGTATTGATAGATCATATGGAACCTCCCCTCACATGTGAAGTATTTTTGAATTACAAGCAACAATTTGGAGTAGTTCTCTTTAAGGTAGCTCCTTGGGATTCCAGATGTCATGTCTGCTCCAATATGTTCAGGTTTCATAAGCTCATCACAGTTCTGTAATTTAAACTTAGTGGCTTTGAACCACTCTTCCCCCATCCCTGGTATCTTCGTGGCTTGAGAAATTGTCTCAGGTGACACTACAAAAATCAACACCCCCACCTTTGAAGTTGTACCTACGAAATTGACTATAAAATATTTTGAAACCTGGGCATGAAAACCTTGTAGTTTTTTGTAGAATCTCATGCATCCAACACTTCTAAAAGTTTCTGCGAATCTAGGGTACTCATTGAGTAACTTTAGATCCATGGGCTCATATTTTACATAGGAGCCCCCTTTATTATTTTTCTTCTGCATGGCCATCTTCTTTAATGTTGTGATGGCCTATTTGATGTGGTGACACCTACAAAGAGATAAATTGAACAACAAACAACTTGCAATGAAGCTAGACTTCTCAAGGATGACAACCAAAATTGTATTACAAAGTTCGAAATAAGGATGACAGAGAGCAGCTTTGAAGGTGAATTTAAAATGTGAAATTCGAATATGGGATGGATAATGAAAAATGGGAGGAGTTAAGTGTAATGATGAGTGCTACTTATGACTACGCAGGTTTGGATGACTCTACTAACCGGTCACGTGACCTCGGATTTACCCTGAACCTATAAAGACTCAACACCTCATCATTCCCTTTATTGGTGAATAAAAACATGATTCCGGAAAATTTTCCGTTATAAATTTGGTAGATTCGCTACGAATTGGTTAGGTGATTCCGTAGCGAAAACAACCTGTTTACAGTTATATTCGCCATAGACTCAAGAAAAAATAGACATGTGGCCACTACCTAATTTCAAACCAATTCATGTAGACCTTTGGTGGATTTTGATAGATTTGACCATGATGAAATGAAAAATGGACTCTCTAAACTTAGGATAATAACCCATTCATAAGTTTTCATCAATTTCATGAACCAATTTTTATGAGACAAATGAAACTATTATGAAACCAAATCCAAAAATAGAATAAAAGAGAGATCAACGCCTTAGAAATCAACCACTTCGAGGGGAAACCTCCAATACATTACATAAATGAACAATTATTCAATGATACAAATGACCAAAACCTCCTTCTATATATAGGAGTCCATGGGCCCATAATATAATCCAATCCAACCTAACATTAACAATGTAAGGGCACAATAATAACAATATTGAGGTTACAGGGGTACAACAGTAACAATAAGGGGGATATACTAATAAAAATAAGGGACTAATCGTGTAATATAGGGACCTAACATGCCCCTCTCCTTCAAAAAACGTGTTGGCCTCAACGCTTTGAGTAGCTTTGGGTGCTTCTGTATAAAATTCTCATCCTCCCATGTAGAATCTTTAGTGGGTAAGTTCTTCCACTTGATGAGATACTCTGAAATTGATCGATTTTTTAGCTATCGAGTTCTTGTTTTCGCGACCGCTTCAGGTTCCAATATGATTTTTCCTTCCTCATCAATTTCTAGAAATATTGTTTGAACTGGAATATTTTCACCTATAACCTTCTTTAAGCATGAAACATGGAAAACTGGATGCACTTGCGAAGAAGCAGGAAGCTCCAATTTGTATGCCATAGTACCAATCTTTTGCAACACCTTGTAAGGACCATAGTACTTTGGTGATAATTTATTATCCTTCTTAGCTTGCTTGAGGGACATTTTTTTGTATGGTTGTAGCCGTAAAAATACCTAGTCTCCTACATCAAAACTTCTCTCGCTGCGATGTTGATCTGCCTGTTGTTTCATTCGATTTTGTGCCAAATTTAGGTTATCCTTTAAGAGTTGGAGAACTTCTTGTTGATGCTCAATGTGATCATCCGCTGCTTGAACCTTAGAATTTTCTCGTAAAGATGATGTGATGGATGGTGGATGATATCCGTAAAGTGCCATAAATGGGGTCATTTTTTCTGCAGTATGGAAGGAAGTGTTATACCACCATTCAGCGAGAGGTAACCACTTGATCCATTGTGTTTGTTTATTAGATACAAAACAATGAATATATCCTTCCAAAAATTTATTCACTATCTCAGTTTGACCATCGGATTGAGGATGATAAGATGAGCTATGAGATAATTGAGTACCCAAACAAGAAAATAACTCCGTCCAAAAATTTCCACTAAAAATGGGATCTCTGTCGCTCACAATAACCTTTGGGTTTCCATGTAGCTTTTGAATTGTGTCCATAAATGTAGTAGAAAATGTACTTGATTTAAATGGATGAGATAATGCACAAAATTGTGCATACTTGGTAAGTCTATCAACTACCACCATGATGACACTCTTTCCTTTAGACTTAGGTAAACCTCTGATAAAATACATTTAAATCTCCTCCCAACATTGACTTGGAATGGATAAAAGTTGTAGAAGAACCGGGGTCTTAACTGTCTCAACTTTATTTTGCTGGCAAACCAAACATTCTGCCACAAACTTTTGAATATCAGATTTAAGGCCATCCCAAAAAAATTCTTTCTTCACCCTGTGGCAAGTTTTTAAAAATCATGAGTGTCCTCCTAAGGAGAAGTGTGAAATTCCAAAAGAATCTTTTGTTTTAGTTGGGAATTCTTACAAGGATATAGCAATCTTTGTAGCATAAGGAATCATTTTTCCAAATAAATGTATCAGATGTACTAGGATCTTGCTGCAACTTTTGAATGAGTGTCCACACTTCTTCGTCCTTCTTCCATTCATCTCTTGCTTCAGTTATCCAATCTGGTTGGATAATAGAAATGTCACAAAGCAATGCTTCCACCTCTTCATTCTTTCTTGAGAGTGCATCTGCAACAACATTTAGCTTCCCTTTTTTGTAGATTATTTCAAAGTCATAACCCAACATCTTTATGACCCATTTTTGTTGCTCTTCTAAAGATAGTCTTTGTTCCAAAAAGTGTTTAAGACTATCATGATCAGTTTTTACCTTGAAGTGTCTTCCCATTAGGTAAGTTCGCCATTTCTTTAGTGCATGCAGTATTGCTAACATTTCCTTCTCATAAATAGGTTTATGTAAATACTTTCCTTTGATTTGATGACTTTCAAAAGCAATGGGTCTTCCTTCCTGCATTAAAACTGCACCAATTCCATTTCCTGAGGCATCACATTCCACAATAAAGGTTTTTGTGAAGTCTGGCGTAGCTAAGATCGGTGCTAGGCACATTGCCTCCTTAAGATGTTCAAAGGCCTTAGTTGCTTCAGGAGTCCATGAAAATGCATCTTTCTTCAATAATGTTGTTAGAGGTGCTGCTATTCTCCCATAATTCTTAACAAACTTGTGATAATACCCTGTTAACCTGAGAAATCGTCACAACCGCTTTATGGTCGTGGGGACTTTCCATTCCTTAATGGCTTTAATTTTGTTAGGGTATACTTTAACACCCTCGTGAGATATAATATGACCCAGATATTCCACCTCTTGTACTCCAAAGAAACATTTCGATGTTTTTGCATATAATTGTTTCTCCTGCAATAGTTTGAGCACCCTGTCAACATGTTCAACATGATCCTTCCAAGACCTGTTGTAGATTAGTATATCATCAAAAAATACTAGCACAAATTTTCTAAGGAAGGCTTTGAAAATGGAATTCATCAACCCTTGAAATGTAGAAGGTGCATTGGTAAGGCCAAAAGGCATGACCAAAAATTCATAATGACCCTCATGAGTTTGAAATTCTGTTTTCGAAATATCTTCAGTCTTCATTCTAATTTGATGATATCCTGAATGAAGATCCAACTTGGTAAAATAAATTGCTCCATGTAATTCATCCAATAATTCATCAATCACAGGAATGGGAAATTTATCTTTAATAGTGAGGTTATTGAGCTCCCTATAATCCGGACACATGTGCCATGAACCATCCTTCTTGTGCACCAATACTACTGGAGCAGAGAAAGAACTTTGACTAGGTTGAATTATACCAACCTCTAACATTTCTGCAATTATACGTTCAATATCTCTCTTTTGGACATAAGGATATCTATAAGGCCTGATGTTTGGAGGAAAACTTACTGGAATAAAATGAATAGCATGATCATGATCACAAATAGGTGGGAGTCCTTTGGGAGTTTCAAACACCTTGGAATGATTGTCCAAGACTTTTTGGAGATCTGCAGAAATAGATGATTTTGATGTTGGAACTTCTAGTGAGCATAATTGTGCAATTACGCTTCATTTTTCTTCCTTCAGAAGCTTTGTTATGACATTAGAGCTTATTTTATTTCTTGTCTTCCCTGCCATATCCTGTAATTCTACTTCCTTTCCTTCTGAAAAAAATTTCAAGAAAAGTTCTTGAAAATTAAAAGCTACCATCCCCAAAGATTGTAACCATTGTACTCCTAGTACAACATCAACACCTCCCATAGGAATGGAAAGCATTGGAATATTAAATACATATTCCCCCATGTTTAGCTTGATATTATGGCATTTTCCAGCGCAATTTATAGTTCCTCCATTTGCAACCATCACTTGAAATTTTGGTGCTGGGTATAGGAAACAATTCAATTCCTTGGCTACCTTACAATGAATAAAATTATGGGTACTACCAGAATCAATCAAAACTTTTACCTTTTTCTTCTTGATATGTCATTCTATCTTAAGAGTTTGAGGAGTGGTAATTCCTACCAATGCATTACATGATATGGTCAGACTTATTTCTTCCTCTTCTAGGGTTGGTTCCTGGTGTATATCCTCTTCTTTTGAAGATTCTTTTTCATTTTCGTCTTCCTCTTCACAATCTATGTAAAATATTTTCTTCTCAGCACACTTATGACCTTTAGTGTATTTGCTATCACAACTGTAGCAGAGCCCTTTTTCTCTTTTTTCTTCCAATTGTTGTGGTGTCAACCTTGTAGGTTGTGGAAGTCTAGGAGTAGCAACACTTCCATCTTTATATATGTGAGTGGTAGGCTTCCTTGTTGCCATAATTTTACATTCAATTTTTCTTGCCAACCTGAATGTCTTTTCCAATGGATCTATTTCCCAAACACGAAATTCATGTTGGATGTTATCCTTTAAAGTACCTATGAGGACATCAATCCTGTGTTCCTTTGGAATATCAATTACCCTTATATTCAATTTTTGGAAGTCCTAAATGTGCTCCGCCACTAAACCATTTTGTTTGATATTTATCAATTGGCTAAATAAGGTGTTTATTTTTGTATCCTCATAATGTGCTATCATTTCCTCCATAAAAATTGACCAAGTGACAATTTTTTTATGGGAGCAAGGCCATCGATACCATACAAATGTATTTTGTTCTAAATGTAAAGTTGCAATGCGTACCCTTTGTGTATTTTGCACATTATTGAGATCAAAATATTTCTCCATCTGTAGTATCCATGTTATGGGATCCTTGCCATGAAACTTCCTCATATCCATCTTTGGAATATGGTGGTTCTTCCATCCAACATTATAGTTGATGAAATCACGATTAACATTTATTTTATTCTAATCATGAGTTTCCTCTACTATCTTTTCGCCATTAGGAAGCATTTCTTGTATCAACTTTGCCAAACCTTCGATGTCTACTTTTAGATCATTCTTCATGTTTTCCATTTTAGCTTCCATGTCATCCATCTTAGCTTCCATGCCGACTTCCATGCCCTCCATCTTAGCTTCCACGCCTTTCTTCAAACCATCCATCTTATTTTCCACGCCTTTCTTCAAAACTTCCATTTCATTTTTTGTTGCTCTTTGCGATAGGTGCACTTGCTCTTGTAATTTCGACATATCATGTTGCATTTCTTCGTCTTCATGAGTCATAGAACAAAATTCTGAAGGCTTAATGGGTGTTTAATTATTTTTAGGGGGCATTTTAGAACCCAATACTAATATCTATTCTTCAGTATGCCCTTGGAATAAATTCAAACTATTTTTTTTTTCAAACGAGACTTATGTAATTCGAAAAAAATACACACCTTTTTCTTGCTTTTGAGGAGCTCGATATTGAAACTGAATTATCTCTGTGATTTCAGATCTTCAATATCTAAAATTTGGCCCTGAATTAGCCCTATGAATCCTCTTTCGAATGCCACAGCCTTGACCTAATTTAGACTCGTCAAGGCACAATTATGTCCAATCTCCCACAATGACCTAATTATGGACTGGTACAGTAGAGTGAACTTGTACGACTTGCCACATGTCACTGTTTCCTCCTTCGGTTCTGAAATTTATAGATAGGAAACTGCATTCCATGTACTTGCGGACAATTTTTACAAAATCTCAATCCGACACCCAGAGAGAGCGTTATGACGTTTTTCCCATGGTCATCTCTTTGAGATTAAATTCTGGAGCCTAAAAAAATCCTAACTTCCACAGATCATATCTCCAAAAATATTGCAAACCAAGATCTGAAATTTTTATAGGAGGTTCTTAGGGATTTCATCTTCGCTCTGTGAAAATTTCAGCTTCTGAAACCTCGCAGAAAAATATTTATGGCGAAAATTCCGAGATGACATGTTTAGGTTAAATTTAGGAGCTTGCAAAAATCCCTAACTTCCACAGATGATATCTCTGAAAATATTGCGAACCAAGCTCTGAAATTTTGTAACGATATTCCTTAGGATTTTTGCTTCACACTTTAAAACTTTCAGCTTCTTAACATTCATAGAAAAACAAGTATAGTGAAAATTCCACAATGACCAGTTTGGAGTAGCGAAACCCTAGAATCCAAAAAAAGAAACCTATGATGATGACCCTATTAATAAAAAAATGAACTTTTATTTGTGATAACAGTATGATTGAACGAATTGATGTTCCAAACTGATAAGCTTAGGTTTATATTTATAGTTGTTTTCTTGTATGAACAAACACATCTCTTGAAAGGACTTGACCTATCTTAGGTGAGCCGACTTGCTGTAGCGATCATAAGTTAAATTTATGACTTTAAAATTTATTAAATCCATAATGAAAAGGATTTATGGGATGGGAGAATAGTTGTTGGAAAGTGCTTGAATCCCTATTTAAGCTGGTGTAAACAAATTTTCAAGATATTGTTTCAAATGTCAAAAAAAATAATTTTTATTTTAATGAAAAAATATTTTTATGACAGAATTTAAGGTTTCATAGGCAAGCTAGGGTTATATGTACAACATGAGGCATGCACAAATACATATGACACTCTGACCCTAAGGACACCAATCCCAAAACCGAATCAACAAAGAAAAATTTTAGGGCTCCAACCCTTAGATGAAGACACCAATCTTCAATCTGACCAAGCTCCAACCTGTACTATATCCCCAAGCTCTAACTTGGCTTACTTAAGTACCCGAATCTTGTAGGGCTCCAACCCTCTTATTTGGCTTATGCTCCAACCTAGTCTTCTTGAGGACTCCAATCCTCAACTTCAGATTTTAATGTGGATTCAATGGTTCTTCAAGGCTTCCAATATCTTCTGAAACCCAAATAATCCCTCCAAGATTGCCTTCAAAAATTCCCTCAATTAATCTTCAAAACATTTTTTTCATCAATGAAATCTTTAGCGATTTCACAATATTTCCAAAACATCTTCAACAAGTATTAGACATCATACTTACATATATTAAATAATATCTTCAACTAAGGGTTTTCAATGAATCTTCAACAAAGTATTCAATGGCTATTGCAAGGGTTCTTCTACATCTTCTCCAAAGGTCAAATTCAACAAACATCAAAGGTATCTCAAAAACTATTCATCTTAAATAACAATGTTCACATACCAATTTTTTTTTCAAGATGGCTTCAAGGTTTCTCAACAATACTGATCCAAGAGTTCTCAACAATGTATCGAAAAATTATGTAGAAAATCTCCAAGAGTGTCTTCAAGGTCAGCACAACAAAATAACTAGAAGTTGCTCCAACAAGGACTTCAACAATGGCTTCCAAACACTACTTTGACAAGGATTTCAAAATGTTGCAAAAGTTTTCACAAACTTCTCTAGGTCTAAGATAAAACCTCAAAAACAATGCACCTTTAATACTATTGTAAACACCTTTAACATGCAGCTCCACAATGTCAATATAGCCTTCAATTATGCTTCAAAAGTGTTACAAGGTAGGTCATAACAAGATCCAAAGTCTACTCAAAAATAGATTTTGATTAACACATAGATAACAACTCCAAATTTTTGTTACATGGATGAATTCATTCCAAGGTTCTCTATCACAGTCAGAAGTCTGATTTTATGTCAAGATCTTAGCTTTGATGCAAATAGAAGTTTCACAGGTGTGAAAGATGATCACAGGTCCAAATTCTTAAAGATCTGCCCACAAGAAAGATTCCACGGGTATACAACAAATTTAATTTATTTTCTAAAGTGTTTTGGCCACAAATTTGATCTTCAAACCACGGATCTGAGGCTTATACTGATCATAGCACTAAGAGATATATAGAGCCGAAATTGTAGGCATTTTTATGGTTGAAATTGCAAACCTTTGTGACTTGTTTCAAGACTGATCAGGTGGTTCCAAGTTGTTAAAAAGCTTGCCACATATTTGAACTCTTAATTTCTACAGGTTTCAACGTACTTCTCTTGCTCATATACTTTACGAAAAAATGATATAAATAAGAGATTACCAACATAAAAATAACAATAGTCTATAGATTTCATCCTCTTTTTCTCTTTTTGAATCCTATGTTTTAGATCCAAATTTATGATTATGCTTGACCGAATTGATGTTCCAAACTAAGAAGCCTAAGTTTATATTTTACAAATTCTTTTGTGTATGAACAAACACATTCTGAAAGGAGATGCCCTGGTTTGTGGTGAGTTGACTTGTTGTAGGGATAATAAGTTAAATTTATGAATTTAAAATTTAATAAGTCCATAATGAAAAGGATTTATGGGATGGGAGAATACTTGTTGGAAATTCTTAAAGCCCCTTTGTGCTGGTGTAATTTTTTTCAATATATTGTGTCAAATTTCACTCAAGGATTGTCAAATTATTATATTCTTATTCAAATTCGATAAACTTTTCCTTAGGATATCAATTTCTTCTTTCATCTTCTTGCACTCTTCATCCTTCTCTGCTAGATGGTTCTCCATCTCTTCCTTCATCCTTATTGCTTCACATGTTTGGGACTCGAGAGAAGAGACATCTAATTTCAATTTTAAGATTTCTTCATCTTTTTCTTCAAGTTGGTATGCCATGGAATTTCTTTCCTTCTTGTTTCACCTACTTGTCCTTCTAGGAGGGCCAGAACTTCCATCACCTTTTCAACTCCTTCTGCTTGTTTGTTTGTTTTTTCTAGTTGAGATTTAAGGGAGGAGACTTATTTATTATATTGGCCAATTTATACTTCAATTTTGCTCAATTTCTCATACATTTTTTTAAGATGATTTGTTAAATTGTATTTATTTTTTCTTTGTCTAATTCATTTTTCATGGATATAACTTCTTGGTGATGTCTCTTCTTGTTTTGCTGCAATTCTTCCTTATGTTTGTTGAGATACTCATCCTTTTCATGTACTTGATACTTTAAAAGATTAACTTCCTCCTTTGAATTTTCAAGGTCATAATCAACATTTTTAACCTGCTTCTTGAGTTCCTCATTTCCCCTTTTTAGAGGGCTTATCTCTTCCAGAGAAATTACAACCTTTATCTTGAGGTCTATTTCAATTTTAACTTCATATATTTTTTCATCATCATCTTATTTTATGGAATTGGAGTCTTCATATTTGCTTTCATTTGTCTTCTCTGGTTCATTTTTATGTTCTTTTCCACCATCTTCTTAATCAGAGGTCACGACCAACAATAATTTTGAGTGAAGATTTGTTGATGAACATTTCTCTAATTTGACCTTTATAGGATTTTTTAGGCCATTCAAGATAGATTTAATATCTACTACATTATTTTCCTTGGGATCTTCTTCTTCTTTTGTGCTTTCGGTAACCATTGATTCTTAGACTTCAAAACCTTGAGCCATTAAGAAATATTTCATTCTTTCCTTCCATATTTCAAAGTTTCCATTGAACAACAAAGCTATCCCAATTTAATTATCCACTGAGGAGGTGACACCTTCGAAGGTTTTGAAAGCCTTCTTCCTTGAATTTTTCATTTTTCTTCTAAGGATCTACCTTCTAGTTGTTAGGTTGTGAGAGAAGGTATTGGCTCTGATTCCAATTGTTGGAAATAATGAGAGGGGGGTGAATCAATATTTATTTTACAATTATTACTTTACCAATTAAGATCACTTAGATAAAACACAAAATGAACAACAACAAGATAAATGATTTTATTAAAAATAAATTGGTGAGGACTCCAATCCTCTTTAAAACAAATCACAAGCTCCAACTTCCAACGTGTATAATAATTTTTTCTAGGGCTTCGACCCTATTGTCACCAATCCCAAAAAATCAATACAAAGATAAATTGTAGGGATCTAACCCTTAGATGAAGCCACCAATCTTCAATCCCACTGTGCTCCAACCCTGTACTATACCACTAAGCTCCAACTTGATTTAATTGAGGAATCCAATCCTCTGGGCTCCAACCCTTATCCTGGCTTAGTCTCCAATAGTCTTCTTGAGGACTCCATACTCAACTTGAAATTTTAATGTGGGTACAAAGGTTCTTCAAGGCTTCCAATATATTATGCAACAAGCCTTGATAATATCTTCACCTTCAACAATGCCTTTACTTAACCTCCAAATCACTTCATCAATGACAACTTTAACAATCTCGTAAGATTTCCAAAACATCTTCAACAAGTCTTAAAAATCATATCCACATATTTTCAATAATATATTCAAATAAGGGTCTTTAGTGAATATTCAACAAAGTCTTCAATGTCTATTGCAAGGGTTCTTTTACATTTACTCCAAATTTCAACTGTGAGACATAAAGGTATCTTTGAAACTCTTCATCTTCAATACCAATGTTCCAATACCAAATATGCTTTCGAGATGGCTTGAAGGTTTCTCAACAATACTTCTCCAAGAGTTCTCAACATTTCTTCAAAAAATTCTCTATAAAAGCTCCAAGAGTGTCTTCAAAGCCTCGCACAAAAAACTAACAGAAGTTGCTCCAACAAGGACATCAAAAATGGCTTCCAAACATTACTTTGACAAGGATTTCAAATTGCTGCAAAAGTCTGCACAAACTAATCCATGTCTAAGATAAAACCACAAAACCAATGCATATTCAATACTATTGTAAAAACCTTTAATAGGCATCTCCTTGATGTAAATATAACCTTCAAGTCTTCTTCAAAATTATTACAAGCTAGCTCAAAACAAGATCAAAAGTTTGCTCAAAACCATATTTTGAATAACACATATATAATAACTCCAATTTTTTGTTGCAAGGTTGAATTCATGCCAAGGTCCCTTGTCACTGTCATTTATGATTTTATGTCAAGATATTAGCTTTAATGCACAAATAGAAGTTGCACAGTTGTTACATAATAATTTGTCACCATGCTCACTTCCCGTGCTCGATATGGAAGTGCCCCATGACAGACCCTGTGGAATGTTTCCACCATGAAAAATATGTAAATACATCCCTTGAAGACTCAAAGAAAAATTCGTTGGAATATTATTGAGGGAACTTGGTAAAAACCCTAGTTTTCTGGGTCAACACATTTTCTGGTGGCCTACCCGCGTTGATTTCGAGTTGACAGTTCTAACCTAGCGTTGGAAACGCCCTTATTTCTAGGAAAACCACATTGATCCCTTTCTGGCAGTGTTCCCTCAAATGGAGGAGAACATTCGACCTCTAGAAGCTCAAGAGCAGTGAGTTGGTTACTAAACAGTGGTGATAGGGTCAAACTCTATGATTTTAGAGCTTTGATCTCATCCGTGGGGGTTTGTCCCTTAGAAAGTGGGCCTTCCTCCTCCTTTCATGGGCTCCCAACCTCTTCTCCCTTCCTATAAATTCATTCCCATCCCTTCACTACTGGTTGGTCATTTTTGGGCTGGAATAATCTCTCATTCCCTTTACACTCCTGTATTTTGATAACGCCTAAGATGTTCAGAAGAAGGAATGATTTAGATCTGCGACGAAGTACTCGTATTTTCACCAAAGGGAGGCCTCCGACATCAAGGCCTTGGTTGGAATATCTTCCTTTTATTTTCATTAATATAAAAATCTGATGTTTGCTTTATATATTTGTCTAATCATTGTGAAAATATTATGGTACTCCTTGATCTACTAGATAGCTAGTGTTTAAAGATTATTATGTATTGGATTACATTTGTTGTTGCCTCTTGATCATCCACAGGTATTCGTGTGCCACCAGTAGCAAGGAGAGAGCCTAAAGGGATCATGAATCAAGGCCACCATCAACTAATTCTAGCACAACATCTGGAAAAGGTACCTCTATTTCCTTTCTTGTCGCATTTTGAACATTAGTTAAGAAAGCTTTGCATTAGAAAGTATCTCAAGTTGCTATACCCACTATAGGGATAGAGAGATTTCCAATGTCTGTATAGGGGATTTATATTCAGAACATAATTGGCAACCATTCTGGGGAGATTTAGCCTCTTATCCTTCCTTTCTCGGACTGATCTTTGATCAGTTTAACTGATCACTAAGAGTTTGTGTAGGGTTTGATATTCATTTCATTGTGTTAGGTCTGGTTTGGCATGAAACTATTTTTGGTTATTATTTGCTTTTAACACTCAACGCGTTTTTTGTCTTCACAGTAGTGATGCCAGTGCTGCTCTATATAGCACATCCGTGTTGATCTGTCTTTCAGTACCCTTCTGCTCATCATAGAAGAATTGATCCCGTTGTTTTCCCCGTGTGTCCTGACCCTTGAAGAGTGTCTATTGAGTCTCAATGACCTCCAACCTTTGTGTTTGGCTTGTTTATCTTATTTGAACAACTATTTTTGCTTCTTTGGCTTGCTTGTGAAGTTGGAGGATTTTCTAGGTCATCTAGGTCAATTTCCTTCCGTTTGTCACTTGCGCTTGTCGTCAAAGAATGGTTAGTCTCTGTTTTGGAGTCATTTTTCAATCAGTTCAAACACCCTTTGTCGCATTACTTCTTATTTGGTTTGAAGTTGTTTTTCACATGCACTGGTCATCACTGCATTTTGATTTCACCCTCAATTTAGTATCAAACATAAGATCACAATTTGTTTGATTTACAAGTTTTAGAAGAATGTGTCTTTTTCCAAATTCAAAATAAAATTGAAAGTGAATTTCATTTTAGTTCTTTGATTTGGCTTATCTTTATTGTTTTTGAAAAAGAGTGAAAAGTATTTCATTCGTGCATTTTTGAAGTGATTTTGATTTCCATTCAATTGAAAGAAAAGTGAAAAGAATTTTTGCATTTCTTGCATCCTAGTGGAAAAGAGAAAAGTTTTCATTTTTTCAATAAGTTTCATTTTTGGGGAAAGTGAATGCGATTTGAAAAATTGCATCCTAGTGGAAAAGAGAAAAGTTTTCATTTTTTCAATAATTTGCATTTTTGGGGGAATTGAATCCGATTTGAAAAATTACATTTCATAGCTTTGAATTAGTTTGGGGGGGCATCATTGTTTGTTGCATTGATTGCACTATTGTTTGCATCTCTTCCCTCGATATTTTAGACTTCATTGAAATGGACAGATTTTCTTTTTGCATTTAGCCTACATTATAGGATTCAGGTGACATCGATTTTGAGCCAAAAAACTGAAACTTAACTCAATATCATCTTTAAAATTTACCCAATTTACCTCAAGGAGCATTGGAATTAACAAGAACATTTAGAGGTCTAGGCTAGAGATGTGTTCTGGCATCATTAAATGTAGGATCTGTTGCTAACAATTTGTGTTACAATCCGGGGGTCATATCCAATCCAACGTACGGAAGTATTTGATGGATGATAAGTATATTGGGGACGCTCTCATCGAACGGTTACGCATTGGACAGCACTACTAGAGACTGGACTCCCACGTACCATCGCATATGTTTTGGGAGACACCATTAGGTTGCAAGCCTACCATAGGTAATCGAGTCGGCTGCCTTGTAAACATGATACACCAAATATAGCATTCGGGGAGATTGGTTGTCGTACGTTAAGTCCTTGGTAAATTTATTTTCTAAGGTGTATATTGCAGTTCACAGATACTTGGTAAACCTTTATGCTTAGTACACCCATTTTTTATTTATTTTTTGTTTAATTATAAAATTAACTACCCACGAATACATCCTACCTATGTAGTTATCCAACTTCATCATTTCTTGGTAAATTGTAAATTTTAATATTTTCACCTCCTCCTTCCTTAATATTGTCTTAAAAGGTCATCATGGTTGAATCATCAGATTCACCTTGTTCCTCTGCTGAAGGATCTTAAGTGCCTCCTCCTGAGTTTCCCCAGTTTTTAGTTGGACCCCTTGAAGCATAAGTGTTGAACTCGGGATTGTCATAAGTGTACAACCCATTTCATCTCGACCACTTCCTGATGATTCTCCTAAGACAACATCGGAAGAGTGTGAGCCAAAAAGTCTCGAACCATCTACACAGTTTACATTATTTCCTGAGAATCCATTCTTTGATCCGGTTGTGGTATCTCCTCAACATGCTTACAGTCCTTTTGATCAACCCGACGTTCCTCTTGTTGCTTTTCTAGTAGCATCTCGCTCTACTGTCTGTCAGTTATTTCCTGACAAAATGGCATCCAATGTTGATGATGTTCCATTCGTGAGTGCTTCTCACAGTACTCTGCAGGAAACCATTGGCACCTACATTTTGGAAATCACTTCATCTGTGTTTCCTCTTGAAGGCGATCCTTTTCTCCCCACTCCTCAATATTTAGGAAGTGGAACCGAAATACCCTTTAGTCAAGTTGCATCTTCGCTACCCCATGGGTATACCTCTTTGGGAAGCCTTGTTTCAGGAGCTTCCGGAGCCACATATCTATTTTCAGATCCCATTTGGTCAACGGGTGTTCCCCCATATTCTGGCCTATTCATTTCAAATGTGGCTGCCACGTCTCAACCTGTTGTTCGATCTACAGTCGCTATTGGTTAGATGACTGTGTTGATAGGATCCTCTACCCCGCTCTTATCATCTACAATTTCTGCGGTTCCACCATTGAGTGGAAAATATATGGTTTCGTTCATGCCTGTGGGGTAGTCTAATCCTCTTTACGCACCTCCCATTTCAGGTGGGGGGAATTTGAACTTTGGACCTGTTTCGGGGGCAGGACAACCCAGTGCTAGTCTAGGTGGAATAGTGCTTTAACAACCGACAAACACTGTTGTAGGAACTACTTCATCCAGTGGTCAACCTACTTCTAGTAAATTTGTATATCAGCAGCCCCCCACGTTCAGTATTCTCAGGTTCAATAGCCCCTCTAGCAGCTGAATTTACAATACCCGTATGTTCAACAACCAACATATTTGATCAATATGTTCACTAGCCAAATGTACAGTATCAATATGTTCCTCGATCGAATGGCTCTCGGTAGTATGTCCAATAGTCCTAGCTTCCCACATGTACTGTTCTAACTAACCCTTAGTTTGGTCCTCAAATCCAAACTGGTTTGAATGTCCCTCTGTATCAATCTAGTCCTCACCCCAATCAGCTTGGTACTTAGTACTAGTCACTCCCTCAAGATCGGTACTAGCAACCCCAACCTAGGCCATAGCCAAGTGCTTGATCTCAGCAGATTCCTTATTACCAGAAGACCTAACCGGGACCTTAGGTTGGACCCCATGTCCATCAAGGACCACAGGCTAAGCCCCATGTTCAGCAGGGACCACATGTCAGACCTCATGTTCAACAAGAACCTCATACTAGACCCTATGTCCAGTAAGGCCTGCAATTCCAAATCCAGCAGGGGCCTTATCAACAGCCCCAGCAAGGTCCCTACATTCAGCATTAGCTACAACAAGGTCCTTACTAGCAATGGGGGTAGTATGCGTATCCAGGTCAAAATTCGCCCTATTGGGGGTAGAATTATCCATATCAACCAGGTTGGAACCCTTGACCATTTTCTCCTCACCTTCCTCCCTTGACGTTTTTAGCTACGTTGGAACTATCAGATGTGTCAAAGCTTACAAATGACCCCATCCAACATCAGTTGTTTTGGCCACTAATTCCGACCAAAATCTCGGGAGATTGTCTTAAATTTTAAGGAAAATTTGGGGAAGACCCCCAAGCCCATGTCATGACGTACCACTTATGGTACTCGTCCAAATTTTGGGTTGATGATTCAATTCTTATTCATCTTTTCCAGTGCACTCTAATCGGTACTACGACTAAATGGTATATTGAACTCCCTTGAGGTGTTTTCTATGATTTCAAAACCTTGGCTATGGATTTTCACTCACTTCTAGTTACCTGTCCGGTATGAAACTGGCACCCACCTTCTCACATCATTGAAGTAGTCAACTGCTAATCACATTTCACATCACATTCACGAATGGAGGCATCGACATCGCCTCATAAAATTTGAGATCCCTAACCAGTTGTTGACTGAATGGTTTATGAAATCATTAATTCCAAAGATTTCTAAAGATATTGCCATGGGTGGATGTGTCACGAAAGAGGAAGTTGTTGCCAGAGCTCAATACCTAGATTTGATTTATTCCCAATTTGGAACTCTATACAATCTCCTGCCTGACGCGCCGCAACCTTCAACTAATCCAACATCATCAACTAATCCAATTAATGACGTTATTGGGTTAGTGGCCAATGTTGATAGTATCGCACTTAATGCTTCCTCGAAGTCTAAGTCCAATACTGTTGCTGCACCCTCCGCTCCTTCGGGTAACTAGAAGAACCTTGGTAAAACCTTCGAGGTAAATGTTGTCCAATCTACCACAACAGACAAAACCTTGAAAGGTAAGAAAAACGATAAAAGAAAATCCAAACCCGATAACCCTAAACATGATTTAAAGAAGTCATCTGTTGATGATTCTTCAACATGTAAGCCCAAATATCCTTGTTTAATATGTGATGATGATCATTACACCAAGGATTGTCCTCGTTGTGCCAAAGTTTCCTGTCTTTTAAAGGGTGCACCTGGGACTCTGGTTTTTTTGAAAAAACCGTTCCCTTTGTTAGGGTCCCGTGATTTGGAAGATTGGTAAACCAAATGACAGGGTAACATCAGACTAGTCTTTGGAGTCATAGGACCTAGCTTTCCTAGACTCAGAGAGGGCTCTCTCTATTATGCGAAGGATGTGAACTTGTTCGCTTTGGATGGTTGATTTTAGGCTCGTTGTTAAGTGTAGGTTTGTTGTTTGTTTTGTTTGGGGTAAGATGATCAAGTAGGATAGGTGGACTGAGAGGTTATCAAATCAATTGGGCTATGGAGTCTATGAAGTCATTTATATCTCGATAATGAATCGGGGTACATCACAGGGAAAATCTAGTGTGGTTAATGGATCTTTAAAGTTAATGTATGAGGTGAAATGGACATTAAGTTTGGGAACCAAGGTAGGGCAAAGGGAAGTTAAGAATCCTTTGTCAAATACCTATGAACAGAGAGATATTGAATACTGATAAGCAAAAGATATTGGTTATGAGATAGGGCACACCATTTACTCAATAACTATACTTTTGAACAAATACACATTCAAGATATACAATCCAGTGGAGCAAATGAAGTAAGACAACTTATCTAACTTCAATGATTCTACTTTCAAGATTTGAAAACATATAAGAGACAAATAGCATTAATAAATGAAGAGGGAATGCCTAAAAATCATTAATTAAACTATAAAGAACTTTGAGGCAAACTGATAAGCATACACAAAGGGAAAGATCGAAACAAGACCTCTTTGTCTTAACCTAATCAATCAATACATCAAAGAGAGATTTCAAGACAGAGTTTAGATAGCATAAAACAAGCAGGGCTTACCATGAATCATGTTTGTAAACTAGCATATTAATCCAATAATGAAATATAAAATCTTAGGTGGGCCTAAGGAGCAACTAAGAATTCCTTAAACTAACTCAGCAGAAGAAAACATGAAGACAATAGCAAGCAGGAGGACTGAGGTGCCTCAAACAACATTTCTCATCCTATACTCTTCTGAGCTATTGCAATACAGAAAGATGGACATATGAAAAACAAGAAAAAACATGAAAAAATGAGAGATACTTCACCATTAACTAAACTCAAGAATCCTGCAAGCAAGCCTTCATCATTATCAACCAAGGCAAGCCATCCACAAGCTCCACAACACTAGATTGTTCATCAAATTCTGAAAACCATGTATTGCTCTTAAACACATAAAAGCCCCTGTTTACAATGAATCCTCATGCTATATATAATAATCAGGGAGGAGGAAAGCCTAATAGATCATCTAGAAGTCTATTGGCTAACCAGAAATATCTATATTGTCCTTGAGGCCTTGCAAGGCCCAAGGCACAAAAATATCTAAACAAATATATTTTTAGGCCATATGTAGCAATTAAATTGACTTTTAGGCCCTGAAAAACATATAAAAACTTGTTAAACACACATTCTACCTTTTCAAGCACAGGAGAGTAGCATACTGTGTCAAAATTTGAATTTATGTTAGGAGCGCAACAGAGAGACAAGAAAAATAGGTCTTCTTGTAGCAGTGTTTTGGAGACTTTCCCGATGTCGGAAAAGGTTCCATGATGGCTCGTTGGAAAGAACTTGAAGTATAATTTCTAGAAATACCTTTATTTATTCAATCCAACCTCTGAAACCTATCTAAAAAGTGAAAATTCCAAGACTGCCAAGAGCATAGCACATGTCCTGAAAAGTAGGCAGAGTGGTGAAAAATGGGTGTTTTTGACCCTTTTGGGGGACCAAAAAAACTCCAATTGAGATAAAAATTGGTGAGCATGCTACTATAATGATGAGGAATCAAAAAATGTAAGCCTCTCCTCTTGAAGATGCTCTGAGAAAAATTGTAGCACAAGGTGTGCTGCGCTCCTAGCCTGAAAATTTGCAAAAAACAAAAACTTGTTAAATTTCTCCCAAATTTGGTAGGTAGGTGCCTCATGGGTCTTGGGAGACCTATAGATAAGCTTGAGCTAATATTCCAAGCCTAGCTTGGTATTTTTCCTCTTTTTTTGCCGGGATCTTGCCTTGAGCCTTCTTCAATTTGACCCTTGCTTGCCTTCTTGAGAGGCGTTTTCATTTCCTCCCATGCTAGTATTACTGTCAAGATTTTCATCAATATTATGTTAGAATATTCCAACACATAGGAAATATTTAAGAATAAATTATTCTAGTGTAGAGTTAGATAAAGTGTGTTTCTTTACCATGTACATTTGTAACTTATAATCCGAAGGTCACGATTTGTAGTGATTCGACGGTTATCTCTCACCTCGGTATTAACTACACTTGATCTATGGCTTAGCACCCGATTGATCCATGATATCTATTTAAAGAGCATGGAGGGTCATTTTTCTAGTAACCGTTTATGAGAGAAACATATGTAACCTTTCTTTTTATATTAATAAATTTCTTGAAGTTGCCGCGTTGGCTCAGGCTGTGGACTGTTTCCCACTTTGAGGGTTTTAACCAGTGATTATACTGGTGTACTAATCTGTGATATGTTTGTGAGTGGTGACCTTTGGTTCTTGATCTAAGGAACTTACACTGTAAATTCTTACATGGTATCAGAGCTATTTTGAGGGCCGCGTCCGTTGTTGATCAAAATCCAAAGCCGATTTGACTGCATGCCAATGCCGTTTTGTAGATCTAATATTTCTGAACATTTTTGGGTTTGGAGAATTTCTCGGTTGTGTCCAGAGCGTCTGTTACAGTGAGGAATGCATTTCATTTCATGCGAAAAGGTTTCTGTCTGTCCAAGTTATGATTAGATCTGGAGGTATAAAGCATCTGTTTTGCAGTTATATTTGTTAATAGTTCTGCTTATTTCGGTTCCCTTTTTTTATTTTCGGTTTTTAGGTTTTATTTATTTTCCAGATCTATACCCTCTTCTCTATGTATGCTCTTTGTTGTGAGCAGCGTGTGATCTCGGCAAATCAGAAACAAGAAAAATGGATTTTTTTGCTACGTATGCTCTTTCCCTACGTCTTTGTGTGATATCAGGAAATCAAAAATAGTGAAAAAACTGATAGTTGCCGATAAGGCTAACCAAAAATCTAAAATTATACTGTAAGGCTTTGCATTTCGTTTTTTTTTTCTCGGGTTTTGTGTTTTTTTTGTGCAAGAAAAGGCACACACACTGAAGAGTTAACAAAAAAAAAAAAAAAACTTATTCCTTTCAAACAATAACGTAATCCTTTTACTATCTCACTTGGTGAGGGGTTAGTTTGTGATAATAGAGGTCTTGGGTTCAAGCTTCTTTTGTAAAAAAATTTTGTTAAAAGGGGCGGAATTTTTTTTTTAAAGTCGCACTTCATCCCATTCCTGTAACTATTCGGCATCTACAATTCAGATTTTTCAAAAGGCATAACTTCTTCATCTGGAAGCCGTTTTTTTATCCTTTTTTTTTGAAACGGCCTAATGTTTCGAGATATTTCCATTGGAGCAGTTAGTTTTAGCTTTTCTCATCTTCAGTTTTTTTTAAAACAAATGAAAAGTGCATGCCCGATTATTCTTAACAGCACTAATTATTTCCAATGGCTACCTCACATGATAGGTATACTTAGAAGTAAAGGGCTTTATAGAATAGCCAGGGCTAGAAACTAAACCTTCTAATGATGATAAAGTTGCTAAATGGGAAAATAAACAAGATCAAGCACGAGGGTTGATAGGAATGTCCATTGCTTAAGATCTTTGATTTCATATCCTTGACATTGACACCCCTCATGAAACCCTGGACAAGCTAAATACTGTATTTGGCATTCAAAATCAAATTAGGGCCCATCAGCTTGAAAATGAGTTGCTTACTTTGGACCCCAATAATTTCTCCTCTATTGAATATTTTTTGTCCAAATTCAAGACCCTCAAAGTTCTTTTAGAAGGTTGTAAGGTAAAAAAGGAAGATGGTAGCCTCATCTATTGCATTCTTACTAAGCTTGGCCCTGCATACTCTGTATTTGTTTCCGCCTTCCATTCCACTAGAGAAGCCATCATTTCTTCAAGAACCACCTATAAGAACCCATATTTTGATGCCTTTTGTGATTCTTTGATAAGAGAACAAGAAAAACTCTTACACCTTGGTCTTATCACTTCTGGAAATGCTTCTAAGAAAGCATTAGCAGCCCAACATCAATCATATCAAAAGAATCCCAAGAATCAGTGTCCTAAAAAGTATGGTCCAGAACCAAACAAGGTCCTAAGCAATTTAAGCCACAAACTGAAAAAGCAACTCACCAAAATGATAAGGCATATAAAAGCAAAGGAAAGAAGACAGATAGACATTGCAACTTTTTCAATCGTGATGGCCATTTAGAGTCCAAATGTTTTGAGAAGATGGAAGCCTTAGAAGCAGCAATGAAGAAGCACAACATCAATTTGGAGCACTCTTCCCCTTCATCTTTAGGAATGGCACTTTCTGCTTATGGTTGTCAAGCATCAAGATCTGATTATGCATTAAATGTATCTTCCTCTTCTCATTCTCATGAGTGGCTCATTGATTCTGGATCTTCTTATCACATGGCAAAAAATAAAGCCATGTTTTCTTCTTTAAATGATTGTAACACCAAACATATTTATGTTTGTGATGATATATCTCTTAGTGTTGTAGGATCTAGAACCATTCATCTCGATAATGGTCATTTTAATGATGTACTATGTGTTCCTACCTTGTCATGCAACCTTCTCTCTGTTTATCAGATAACTCATTCAGGTGAAGGGAAAATAGTAGAATTTTCACCGCATGATGTTGTAATCAAGGACCTCAAAGATCTTAAACATATTTTAGCTACTAGCATTGCTGATGATTCCACAAGGTCGTATAAGTTTGAAAATTTTGGGTCATCATGTCTTCCCTCAATTTTTGTTGCTCATAATGATGAAGTGAGAAAACTTTGGCATGAGCGAATTGGTCACTTAAACTATCGCTCTCTTCAAACTTTATGTAAGGAAAATATGGTGATGGGCCTTCCTATGGTATCTTGCTGAGATGGTGTTTGCTCTGGATGTGTACTCGAAAAACATCATCGGGATAGTTTTGACAAATATGCCTCTTGGCATGGTTCAGCCCCTTTGCAGCTTGTGCATAGTGATTTATGTGGTCAACTTCCTGTTGTTTCTTTCTCTGGTTGCAAGTACTTCTTAACTTTCATTGATGATTTTTCCAAACGCACTTGGGTATACTTCTTAAAACTCAAGAGTGAAGTTTTTAACATGTTCTTGGCCTTTAAGGCCTTTGTTGAGAAACAATCTGGACATCAAATTCTTAAGTTAAGATCAGATAATGGCGGAGAATATGTTAACAACAAATTTATCAACTTCTGCACTGAGCATGCCATTCAATTGCAATATATTGTTCCATATAATCCACAACAAAATGGTGTAGCTGAAAGGAAGAATTTCACCTTAAAAGAAATGGCTAATTGTATGCTTCAATCTAAAGGACTTGGTCTCAATTTTTGGGCAGAAGCCATTAACTGTGCAAATTACATAGTAAATCGCACTACTACTAAGGTTTTAAAGAATATAACTCCAAAAGAAGCTTGGAGCTCAATCAAACCAGATGTAAGTCACTTTCGTGTTTTTGGAAATGATGCTTGGGCCCATATTCCAGATGCGAAACATAAAGCCTTGGAACCTAAGAGTGAACAATGCATTTTTGTTGGATATTCTGAAGATGTCAAAGGATATAGACTTCTTCAACCAAAATCCAAAAATATAATCATTAGAAGAGATGTAAAATTTGATGAAAATATATCGGCCTGCGGGCCTAGTTCGGCGAGTTTGCCAGCTTTGGCTTGCGAGCCTAGTTCGGCATATGTGCCACCTCTCTCTCTCTCTTCTATTTTTAATAGCATTCCTTCTAGTTCAGATGATGACAGCGAGGATGACAATCCTCCTCCACCTCTTGAAATTGTTCCTTATACTCCACCGCTTCCAAGATGGGTCCGCTCTACTCCGGATGCAGCAAGTTCTCTTGCAGGTGACCCTGCCGATCAACGACGTACACGTTCTCGGTTTGAAAGAGACTCTTCCTTATTGGCTCAAGTTCCAGAAAATCATGATCCAGAAACCTTTGAAGAAGCCTCCGGTCATCCAGATTGGGATGAAGCTATGAATGAAGAGTATCGTTCCTTATTGGCAAACGATACTTGGGATCTTGTTCCTCTTCCAAAAGGAAGAAAACTTGTTAGATGCAGATGGGTTTACAAAACAAAGTTTGGACCAGATGGAAAAGTGGATAGACATAAAGCTCATCTTGTTGCTAAAGGATTTTCACAAGTTGAAGGCATTGACTATACTGAAACCTTCTCCCCTATTGCCAAAATTAATTCTATCCGCCTTGTTCTTTCTCTTGTTGCTTCCTTTGAATGGGAAGTCCATCAGATGTATGTTAAACCTGCCTTCTTACATGGATATTTACATGAATAAATATACATGGAACAACCCCCTGGCTTTATCCATAATGACTCTAGCCTTGTTTGTCGCCTTAGGAAGTCTCTCTATGGTCTCAAACAAGCTGCTCGGGCTTGGTATGCCAAAATAGATAGATTTCTATTAGATAATGGCTTTTCTAGGTGTCATTCTGACAACACTGTCTACACCAAGAAAATGGGTAAGTCCTTCGCCATCCTTGTTCTTTATGTTGATGATCTTATCCTTACTAGTAGTGATCCAAACCATATAAACCATGTGAATTCTAGCCTCAAAAAGAAGTTTGAAATGATAGACTTAGGACACTTGCATTATTTCCTTGGTCTTCAAGTCTTGCAATCCAAGGAAGGCATTACCCTCTCTCAGTCCAAGTATGCCTGTGATCTTCTACACAAATTTCACATGGAAGACTTTAAGCCAGCCCCTTCTCCCTTTCAGTCTGGAGTCAAGATTTCAGTCACTTGTACTACCCCTAAAGTTGATGCTACCTTATATCGTCAACTTGTTGGTAAAATTATGTATCTCACCCATACCAGTATTGACCTTTCCTTTGCCGTTGGTCTTGTCGCTCGTTTTATGCACCAACCTCATGAAAGTCACTGGAAAGTAGCTAAAAGAATACTTCGATATATTCAAGGTACAATTCAGTTTGGGATTCATTATAGTGCAGGAGAATCTCCTTTGTTGATTGGTTTCACTGATTCTGATTGGGCTGGTGACCCTGATGATCGAAAGTCTACTGCAATATATGTATTCACTCTTGGTTCAGGACTTATTACTTGGTCTTGTAAGAAAAAAAGTGCCGTCTCTCTTTCTTCAGCAGAAGTAGGGTATCGTGGTGCAGTTGAAGCCAACAAGGAAGCCATGTGGCTTCGTAAGATTCTGTGTGAATTTGGTCTTCATCAACAACATCCAACTACAATTTGGTGTGATAATCAGAGTGCCATTCAGCTATGTAAAGATCCAGATCAATATCAGCATATGAAACACATTGAAATCCACATACACTTCATCAGAAATCTCATTCATGATCGTGTTCTTGAAGTGCAGTACTGTCCAAACAATGATCAAGTAGCCGATATATTTACGAAGGCTCTCATAGAAGCAAAGTTTACCAAACTTCAATCCATGCTTGGAGTTCAGGAAAGTTGTCATTAAGGGGGGATGGGCTCTAATGGTTCATTCCTTCTCCTATTGTGTTACTTTTGTAAATCCTTCAATCCTATCCCAATTTGTTCTTAAGAGGCGATGTTAGGATATTTCGACACATAGGAAATAGGCTCCTTTTGTGTCACCTTTGTAAGTCCTTCGATCCTATCCCAAGTTGTTCTTAAGGGGGGATGTTAGGATATTCCGACACATAGGAAATTGTTAAGAATAACTTAGTCTAGTGTAGAGTTAGGTAATGTGTGTTTCTTTACCATGTAAATTTGTAACTTATGATCTGACGGTCACGATTTGTAGTGATCCGACAATTATCTCTCACCTCGGTATTAATGACACTTGATCCGTGGCTTAACACCCTATTGGTCCATGATATCTATTTAAAGAGCATGGAGGGTCATTTTTCTGGTAACTGTTTATGAGAGAAACATATGTAAATTTTATTTTTATATTAATAAATTGCCTGAAGTGGCCTCGTTGGCTCAGACCATGGTCTGTTTCCCTATTTGAGGGTTTTAACCACATGATTATACTAGTGTACTGATTTGTGATCTGTTTGTGAGCGGTGACCTTTGGTTCATCATCTAAGGAACTTACCTTGTAAATTCCTACATTTTATCTTCTTCCAAGTCTCCTACACTGTCATCTTCTATACTTACATTATCATCATCTTCATTGTCAATTTCTATGTTGTCATGATTAGAGGTGTCCTAATCATGGCTTGATGCATTTTCATCTTAATGAATGTCCTTCTCTTCATTATTTGACCCATTGTGTTCATTTTCAAACTCTACCTTTATTTCAGTGTTTGCATTTGCTGTGGGGTCACTGTCATAGGCACTTTCATTGGTTTCTTCATCTTTTCTATGCCTACTATCTTTGCCCTTAGACTTTGTGACTTCATTATCACGGTTTTGTCTATGATCACTGTCATGATATTCTTCCTCACCATAGCTGTCATTTTCTGTCTCATTATGTGTGTTTATACCCACACTGTTTGGCCCACTTTTTATTTGTTTTGCATATGGTCTTCACTTTCTATCTCAGTCTCTGTTTCAAAGCTTGCATTATCTTCATTTTTGCTATGTTCACTTCCCATTTTATCACTATTATTGGGCTCATTGTCTTCTCCTTCATCCTGACTATTTTGTTCTTCAAAACCTCCTTTTGTTTCTTGGCTGTCATCTGTGTATTCATCTTCATTTGGCTCACTGTTTTGGTCTGTCCCTTCCTCACTGTTTTCATGTTCCCCTTTGTCATATACACTGCCCTTTTCTTTGAAGTCTGCCTCTGTGCCTTGACTTTCATTTGTTTCCTCACCTTCATTAGGCTCACTGCTTTCTTCTTTGTCATTAGGCTCATTGAATTGTTCTTTGTCATTGTCCTTGTCATCACTGCTTTCTTCATTGTCTAGCTCAATGTTCTCCTCTTTATAGGCTGCCTCTGTCCTTGTATCCTTGGAGTCATATTCTTCATCATTTGGCCCACTGTTTTGGTATTTTTTCTCATCATTGGGCTTGCTGCTTTCATCTCTGCTTTCTTCTTCATCAACACTTTCTTCTTCTTGACTGTCATTTGTTTTTTGACTGTCATTATTTTCACTTTCTGTGGGGTCACTGTTATAGTAATTTTCATTTTCAGCCATGTGACTCCTTTATTCATTTCCTGCCATGTCATGTTCTTGGTCCTCATCATCCTCTTCATTTTCTTGGCCATCATCATGGCTGTAATTTGCTGCTTCTTGATCATTTTTACCTTGTTCATTTTCTGCCATGTCATGGTCTATTTCCTCTTAAAAATATTTTCACAGTTGAAGCAACAGGCTCAGAAATGCATTATGGGAAAGTTGGGCGCCTTCTGCACGAGGGTCAGACAGATCCTAAACGCGCAAGAATGCAGCAGGTCACCTCTGCATGCAGGTTCAGGCAGCTCCTGAATGCACATGAGCACAAAATGTCACCTCTACACGCAGTGTCAAGTGCCTCCTAGGCAAGTGCTGAACGCACAGGAGCATAGCACACTGTGTTGGGCGAGCTGCCGTGCAGTGTCGGGTCCTCCTGGGAAAATTATGAACACACAGGAGTGCAACAAAGGCTGTTGGGTTCTCCTGGGAAGCCCTGAATGCATAGGAGTTCAGTATAGGCTGTCATGTCCTCCTGGGCAGCCCTGAACGCACAAGAGCGCAACACCACCTCCCAGGAGTGCAACACCATTTTGTAGAAGGAATTTGGAGGCCTTCCCGGTGTCGAAATTGGACCCGTGATATCTCGTTGGAAATATTAACTTGTATAATTTCCATATATACCATTTTTTTCTTGATTGAAGTATATTTTCCTTATCACAAGGTGATTTTCCCAAGACTTGTCAAAACGTGCTAAATGATGGTGCAGAAATGCAAAGTGCTGTTGCAGACCATTTTTGGATGCCTTCCTCAAATCCAAATTGATCTCATGATAGCTCATTGGAAATATATTCAAGTATAGTTGTCATTTGACTCATCAAGGAAGTCATTTTGGCACTCCAGCTATGCGAAAACCTAATTTTCCCAAGATCACTCTAGCAGTGCAGAAATTCTCCTGGGACACCTGTATTTTTGACATTGCTCCTAAACCATGATACCTATGTAAAAAATGAAGGATTTTTTCCTTCTTGGGCCTATGACGGAAAAAAAAAAATCTCTCACTTTTTTCAAATTCATATCTGTTTGGTCAAAAACACAGTTGAAGAAAAACTGGTCCTGGGTGTGACACATGGCTTGTCTCTTAGAAAAAATTCCTGGAAAAAGATGGAGGCATGAGGCTTATGAGTTGGTATGGCTTCATGATTGCTGATATGACCTACCATATGGATCCTTTGCTCTTATTCCTCATTTTCATAGCAAACCCTAGCTCAGTTGGAAGAGGAAATTAGGGTTTGGTGTAGGGGATTTAGGACTGCCTTGGAGAGGTAGGGGAATGAAGGGGTTAAGGGTTGTCTAAATTCTTGGGGAAATTATTGGGGATAGGGATAGATGTTAGAGAGTAGGGCGGAAGTGGAATTTCAAGAATTGAGTGAGGGGAAAGGGTCAAAAAGGGAAAAACATAGGCCTAGTCTCGAAAAGTGTCAAATTGTAGCAATAGGCTAGGCTTTGTAGAAAAATGATGAGTTTGAGGGATAAGAGTGATGGGAAGTGTTTATGGAGGTATATTAAGGATAGGAGGAGGTGTAAGAGCATCATGATACAAGCCTTGTTGATTTTTTAACCATGGAGGTCATGAAACCAAGAAAAATTCCCCTCAAAAACCCTAGTTGGATAATGGAGTCACAGGCAAGGGACAAGCAGAGTAATGAGATTTAAGGGTGTGAAAATGGGACAAAGATGAGAGGCATGAGTCCATGAGGGATCTTCCATGAGTGATAGGCTGACTATGACATGATAGAGTAGTAGAACAGTGAAAAATTTATCCTAAGGATAATGAAGGCAATGAGATTTCTAGAACTCACAAGATTCATGAATTGTGTTTCTAGAAATATAGGATAGACATTTAGTCATCTACAAAGGAAAAAAATTACTGATGACTAACACCCTTCTCGTAGACACAAATATTAGATCAACCCCAATTCTCTGGAAACTCCCAATTTTTCATGGCTGGCACATAAACCATTTCTATTACAATAATATTGAAAGACTACCCCATTCCATCCAAAGCTACTATGGAACAAGATGTCATAGATAACTCTTCCTCTTCCATACCTCCTTGCTCGGGTTCTCTCCAGATTGAGAAACCTAGTAGTGATCCCATCGTCTGACCACTCCCAAAAGGTGTTCTTTGGAAATCATCTTACAGTTTGAATGTGAGAGCTGCGCAACACTACAATATTGTAGAAGATCTAGCTCAAGCGGCTTTGATGATGTCGGATTTGGAAGTCCTTCAGTCATGCCCATCACAATGGAAGGCACTCCTATCTGCTATTGGAGAGATTGATCTAGTAGATTCCAATATCGTTATTTTCGATCTTTAAAACTTCGTTCCTCGCCTACCATCTCAGGTATATTTTCTGATTCAAGCTATCATGATGGGGAAAACCATGCATCAGACTGTTGTTGATGAAGGCGCTTCAACCTGCATCATGTCTATCGCTTGTTGGAAAGCCATCAGTTCTCCTCCATTGAGCCAACCCTTGAATAATTTGGAAGCTTTCGATGGTAGAGGTTCTCGGTCGTACATTATTCTCAAAGCTTTTCCTATCCTTTTGGAGGGAAAGACGGTAAATCTAGAAGTTGAGGTGGTAGATGCCAACTTGAATTATAACCTCCTTCTTGGATGCAGTTGGACTAATGCCATGGTTTGCGTGGTCTCCACCCTTTTCTGTGTCCTCCACTTTCCTCATCAAGGAAAAATTGTGTCTGTCGATCAGCTCACATTCTGTTCCTCTGATTCTTCAACAAGAAACATTCCATATGTTTGGAATACCGCTACCCCCTATGAGAGCATAGGGCCAGGCCTATTCACAGACTCATATCTTATGGTAATTTTTCCACTCCCACCTCCTAATGTCACCACTATAAATATGATATCATATGTTCACGATCCATGGATGTTCCCAGTCCCAACCAGCTTGAAATATTTGGTGACTTTATGCATTTGATCCTTGTTGAAAAAATGTATCAGAGTATTCTTACAAATTCTGAGGTTTCATCTGAAACCAACGACCACTTGGTTTATTCTCTAGACACTTATGCACATTATCCCTTGTTTGGTTCTTGGGATTCTGATGATCCCCTGAATGATATTTTCCCCACTGATGAAAGTATGGTGGGGGTAACGTCTCTTGAAGAAACCCCATGGGATGATGGACATCATTGTTCCTCGTTTCTCCCAAACCTAGGAGAGATCTCTTCCTATCTGGGATCCCATGCTTCGTCTGTACCAACTAGCCCACTTCAGAATCCCATCTTGATTCATGAAGTGTTGTCTAAAGGGAACATGGGAAACATTTCTCCAACCATTTCAACCGACATCTCAGGGATTTTTGAGAATGTCTATTTCCGGGTTTCTTGTTCTCCCCATGAACTCAAGATTTACACTGCTTTCCAAAAAAAGTGTGACCCACCCACTCCCTCCAACCCAGTTCTTACCATTTTTTTAATTTCCCATGGGGGCATTCTATCCATGATTCGTAACCCTTACTCAGCTAGGGTGCATGGGAACTTCATTGTTGTTGTGAATTTTCTCACAAGATTGGCCAACGTAATGCCTACATGCAATATCAATGGTATGAATCTTGGTTTATTTATGTTAATCATGATGGAAATTGATTGGCTGAGCCCCGTAATGGGCTCCATATGAAGAATTATTACTCTTTATCATAAGTTTGATGCTTTGTACATTTGTGTTTTACTCATTAGTGTGCTTTGTTTTCATTTTTGGTGTGATTGTTTTCTTTGCAGACATGTTTTTTTTACTTACCTTGTGTTCCACTTGGTTTGCAGATGTCTTTGAATCATTACGTCGGTTTTGCTGATGGTTCTTTTCGTAGCACATGGAACTTATCTTCTGTAGCATGGGCACTCTTTTCCCTTGATGGCGAGTTGATTAATTTGCAAGGTATTTGTTTCGGTCAAAAAACTAACAATATTGCCGAATATAGTGTGGTTATCGAGCTATTATTGAATGTAATTGATCTCAGGATTATAGATTTGGTAGTTAAATTTGACTCATAACTCGTTGTGTTACAGTTAAATTGCCATTATTCAATATGAAGTCCTCAAATTTTGCATATGTATTTGCGTGTTCGATTATTGGAAAGGCATTTTAATTTTATCACATATCAACATATTCCAAGACATTTAAATACATTAAAACATTAAAAGATACATTATAAAATCATGTATTAGATAGAAATTTGCGCAACATGTAAAAATCAACACATCATTATGATACACAATTAGTTGTAGAAACATGCATATATATATATATATATATATATATATATATATATATATATATATATCTCGAGTATTTCAAGTGTGTTACATCAAAATCTCAAGAAATATGTGTTATGTGACACAAATGGCTCTGTGAGCCTACATCAGTATAAAAAATGTAAAACAGAGGGCTACTATCCGCCCACATGGTGCTCATGGTAGCAGGTCACCGCTCAGATCACTCGAAAGAGTAGCCAACACAGTCTGCCCGAAACCTCAACAGTATGCCTTTGAAAGTGAAGAGGAATGCCATCAAATGTAGCATACTCTAGGATGCATCTTGTAAGGCCTGCCAAGTTTCGCTCCACCTCGGCTAATGAGTCTTATCCCTCCTCATAGGGAACATCCTTGAAAGGAAGAGCTACTCTCCTCATGATCGGAGACATACCTAGTGGTCTCTGAGGACCCACATCGGTAAAAAATCATAAGTTTAGATCTCAAAATACATAACAAAAGAATTTAAAAAGTAAAAAATGTTAAAAAACATTTTTCACCTGTGTCAACCCACTGTGTGTCTAGCCGGATAGGTAGATTCAGATCTCCCATGAAGTAAATCCCTCCATACACATTGCTTGTCGTTTTTTGTGCATTAACAAGGTGTTTAAACTAATGGTGATTATTTTTTATGCAAACGGATTTTATTTTATCTCTTTTTCGGACTCGGTCAAAAATAAATTGTTGGACACCTAATCCTCTATGGGTAGGTGTGGAAGCTAAACAGTCACAAAAGGATTTGAAGTGACCTTGGAATGCAGAATCCAAGGGTCACACCTAATGTACTATAAAAGCACATCTATGGTTAATAGTAAAACATCACACACTTATCTTTCTGTCTATTTGTGTTTAGTTTCTCCTTGTGTGTGTTTCACCATGTGTGTGTTTAACATGGTATCAGAGCCATGATGAGTGGCCTTCTTCCTCATTGTGCGTTAATGGTTAATGTGTTAATTTTTATGCCTTGCCTTGAGTAGCGTTGTTTTTCCCATGCGTTACTTGCTACCTAGTGCTTAATCTGCTGCATAATATGCACTCCATAGGTTGATCTGTCTCTACGGATTTTTTATTATGATTTAAGCATATTTTAGTGATACCTTCTCAAGCGTTTTCTGAGTTTTTGCAGTAGTACCCACTACTTTGTAGTAAATTCTCTCCTCTGCTAAAGTTCACTGTAACCAATTTGGATTGATTTTTGTAACGCTCCATATAGACATATTGTTTGATCTATTTTTTAGCATAACTGACATCCTCTGCAATTTTCTGTCATCTGTGCCTGCATTTTATTGAATGCTCCTTTTGTTATGCATTGAGCTCCTCTGAATGCTGCACTGTTTCTCATTAAAATCCTTGTGTCTAAGCCAAAAAAATCAGAGCACATAACATTTGTCTGTCTCTTGAGCTCATAAATACTGGAATTCTTTCCAATTTCTATTTTCAACCACAATTGGCTTGGTTTCTTCAAAATCAATGGATGCGCCCAAAAAATGGTAGAGAATTGTTGCTGGAATGTCGAGTAGGAGATAGAGGCACATTGGATGCTCCATACCACCCTCCGGCACTGTGTACACCTCTCCTCATCTCTCAATAGTTTCATTCTCCCACTGTGTTTCTCCCTCTCGGAACTGACCTTGGTCCCTCAGCTCCATTCCATGACTCCCTTGTCTCGAAGAGTTGAATTTTAACAGAGGAAAAAAGAGGAACTAAGAATGACACATAATTCCCAAAATGGAGTAGCAGCATATCTAGACAGGAGCGTAGTCCTTGTGTCCCCTTATATTCCTCCGCAAGTGTAGTCTGCAGCTACAGAAAAACCCGAATGCGGGTCTCGAGTCGGACGCCCCAGGATGAGCTCGCTATCAAAATACTCCTATGAAATACGGATTAGGGATCCATTCCATGACTATTTTCTGCTAGATGATGCAGTCAGTCAGATCTAAGTGTTTATTTCTATAGAACAAATCCTGAACCTCCAGCGAAAAGTTTTCCGACGAAGTTAGGGTTTCGTTGTCTTGGAAAGGCGGGTTTCAGGAGCTTTTTTGTCTTCGTATTAAGATTTGGTGGCTCAGGGAGGGCCTTGTGCTCCTGTATTATTCTTCATCTAGTAATTCGGTAGCCCCTTAATTCCATAGAAACACAGAGGGCCTCTGCTAACAGTTATACTTCCCTCCGCTCAATGTCGTAGGTCTCCCTCACCGTGGGACCACTTGCCAGCTCCTTACCACTTGCCGTCCCCTACCACCACTCTCCCCATTTGCTCCCTCCCTCCCTCCCCGACTCCCCTGTGCTCTCCCCATCTGCACACCATTCCCACCTCGGTCGTCAAACGCTACCGTCACCTCCTTCTCGGTCACCTCCGCTCTCCCTCCTTGGTGGTCGACTCTGCTCCCTCCCTCCACTCACTCCCACTCTCTTAGCAACTCCCTCTCTGCTTACTCCCTCCTCCCCAACTCTCTGCTGCTCTAAACTCCTCCTTCTATGCATCTTCCTAGAGAAAATATTCCATTCTTTGAAGCTAAAATTTTTGTTCTTGTAGAGGTCAAGATAATCCCTGTTGGAGTTGAATTATCGTGAGTATTGAAAGTCAAATTCTGGGGCTTAATTGGTCGAGCCCACAAGATAGAAAACCCTAAATAGAGAGGGCCGAATTTGTACAATTACCGGGGGATGAGTTTGCAATTTTATTTATGCTGAATTCATGGGGATATTGTTGGGCCACGGGACATATTTGGGCCAAATTTCCAGTCTCGCCAATAAATCAAGCTGAGCCATAACCAAAATGATCAAAGTAAAATTTGCCTCCTCCAAAGGAGTCAAATTAGAATTATTGGGAGAGTTCAATCATTGAGGACCCAAATAATCATTTGTGGAGTGAGGAAGGAGACCATATTTCAAGGTTCTCTAAAAAAAAATTCATATGATTCGTCTCATGTCCGAGAAGAAGAGGTGTTTTAATAATTTTAATCTTTTGTGTATATTTATGAATTTTTTACTTGTAATATTGGCCTCTTTTACCAAACATTGTGATGGAAGGTAGCTATATTTTCTTTAGCAATAACTACAATAACTAGACGCAATGTATTTTGGCCATGTTTGAGTATAAGTGCTTGATTGATATTATGATCATTTTTTTACTATGGAGAAAATTCATGTATTATTAGAGTTATTAAGCACTCTAATCTTATATACTAGTGGAGACACAGTTAAAATCAACAGGGACACTTTGTTTAATATTAAGGTATGTCTACGAGATGCATAAGAAAAGATTGATTTTTTGAAACTTGAGTCATAGCTACAACAAGATGAGATTCATCAGAAGAGTTGTCATTCTGAACTTGTTTTTCTTCAGAACATTGAGACAAACTCACATCATCTCACTGAGCCCAGTTCAAGCACAAATTTTCATGCAGGTGTCAAAATTTAGCATGCACTTCCCAAGTCCATCATTAGACCTTGGGAAGAGCTTGTCCATAACAAGCACATAAATGGTCTTGGATATGACAAGGAGTTGTCCTTTCATAATCTAGACTACTCGAAGCCTATCAAATTTCAGAGTACCAAATTTCTTTATGACAGTTCACATTCAACTGTTCCAGATCCTGCTCCTCTTCCACAGCAACAACAACAAAAGATTGTAAAATTCCAACACTGTGATCGCGTTGGCCATATGAAATATCACTATTTTGATCTTCACCCATGCAAGCACTGTGTTCGTCACACCCATTCTTCACACATATGCTTTAGAAACAAGCCTCTTGCAAGAACAAAGATTCATCTTAGATGGATTGCTTCTTGGTAATGGGCATCAACAGCCAAGAAGATGTTTAAGTCACATATCAGAACTTGTTCTAGAATATTGAACAATCTTGCAGTTGATTTTTCACCATCATCTCACCTTGTACCTGACAGGGGGGGAAATGATGGTCATCTACAAGCTTTGAAGTCACATCAAGCGAGCCTGAGCCACAACTTTTCATTCCAGATTCAGAGTTGTAGCTAGAGACATAACAGTTCAAGCGAGCCTGAGCCACAACTTGTCATTCCAGATTCAAAGTTGTAGCCAAAGACACGGATGCCCATGAGAATTCCTTTGGTTGGTGGACAACCTTAAACCATCCATGTGAGGTTGATATTCTTCCTCTTCAAATAATTTAGGACACTTTCTCTAGTAGAAGACTTCAGCTTCTTGCCAGCTTTGGTAGAGTTTCGGGAAATGCATTAAGAATTCCAGTATTGGTGGTCATCCTTAAACTATAACAGGTTGTAGACCTCCCTTCTTCTAGGTTGAAGGTCTCCCTCTTCAAATATGAGGGAAACTTCCTCTAGCAGAAGACCTCGGCTTCTTGCCAGATTTGGAAGAGTTCCAGGAACTGCAATAAGCATTGTGTTCTAGTGTTGTTGGTCATCCTTAAACCACCTCTTTATGCCAACATTTCAGAGAGCTGATTCAACCTAAGTGCTGCCATGCGTGCTTTGCATATTTGTATTAAAACTCCCTTCTTGGACTCACACATACCCCTTCGGATTAAGGGGGGGAATGTTGGACACCTAATCCTCTATGGGTAGGTGTGGAAGCTGAACATGTTAATTTAGATTGTCATTGATGTCAATATAACTTTGACTGAGATGAAGGCTGCATTATGACATATCACTACATTAGTATATGATGACATTGTTGATACATGATGCTACATGGAATTAATAACAATGAAGAAACCAAAGAATGTAGAAGCCACGGCGCTTTCAAACATTCCTCATGCTCGTCCCAAATTTTTTTATGCATAAAATTTAAGGACAATCACAAAGAAAAATATGTTTCACGATCTTAGAAGAATAATTTCTTTGTGAGACCTTCACCATCCTTTAGAGCATAATTTTCCCTTTCTAATGAGCCCTTACACGCCCCAAAAATCCAAATAGTTTAGGAGAAAATGAATTTTTTATCGTAATATATGTCCTATATTTTTCCTAGTCAACCTATGCTCGAGATACTCATGTCGGCCCTCATGACGGCTCCTCCCTCAACGGATGTGTCTTTTTGGATAGACAAACAACTATATATATAAAATTGCGTTATTCAATTTTAGAGCAATCAATTCGGTGAAAAAAATACGGTGAAGAGGTGAAGAAAAACACGGAGATATAGCACAACAACTAGAGTTCACAACTCGTGAGCCGAAGGAAGCGAGAAGGAATTGAAGGGTTACGAGTCGGGTTAAATCTGTTTTGTTATCCCGAAGCTGCAGACCAAAAAATTTCCATACACATAACTCGGATCGGTTGAACCTCAAGCTTAGACTCTTTTGGAACCTACAACACTTCGGAATAGTGGATCGGGATAGCTCGACCACCTACAATACTTCGAGTTTTGGTTTTGTGCAACTCGGACCAAGGTTATAGATCTTCGAGACCTCACCACAAAATTTTGGAACTTTGACAACGAGTGAATGCGAAGTGCGGACAACATTTATCTTGAGCTCGGATAAGATAGATGCGTGGAGGGACAAAGCTATAATCTGTGTTACAAATTATAGCCTCATAACTCCGACCATGTTTTTTTTAGTTCAAACATATTGAATAGTGGCATAAAAAAGAGAATTGTCACCATTGTTAAGGACTATTATCACTACATTGAACTTGGGAGAAGGCTTAGAATTATTTGAGGGCTATTATACTCGGACCATTGTTATTAATATCATGGACATCAATTGAAGATTTGAATAGTGAATTATTTGAAGCTTTAGACAGTGAAGCTTTTGAGAGTATTGGGCATCATATTTGAAGCAGGTTTGTTGAAAAAAAATCTTTGTGAAGATTTGGGTTGATTTGAGGAACGGTTGAAGACATCATCATTGAGCTAAATTTTGAAAACCATTTGAAGCATAATTGGAGGCCCTGATTAAAGATTAAACTCAAGTAGACATTGAAGAATTTTGGAATTGAAGTGCGGTGGTGAACAAGTAGAGAGTGAAGAATTTTGAAGTGATCGAGACAATGAAGAATTTTGAAAATGATTAAACAATGAAGAATTATGTCAAGGATGTTCAAGTAAATACTATTCACATTCTCTATTAAAAGGAGACAAAAGGATTGGTGTCCTTGGAGTATGAGCTCCTAAACACAAGGTTGGTGCCTTGAGAAGATAGGGTCAAAGCCCTAGAGGTCGGAGCCTCATTAAAGTCCAAGTTGGTTCTTGGCAACAATTTGGTGCCTGTTTCATTAAAAGGGTTGGTGCCCTCACTCATATATTGTATACTATTATTAAAAAGGGGATTGAAATTATTATTAATCCTTAATATTATCATTATACACCTCTCAGTCTTTAATTGTGAAGAATCTAGCGGCAATAATTAACAATTGAAAAAAAATACTTTGATTCACCCCCCCTCTCAATGTTTCCAACAATTGGTATCAGAGCCAACTTCTTCATTATCAACCTAACAGTTGGAAGAAGGATTCTTAGGGCACAATGAATAACATGGAAGTAACAGGGAAAAACTACCTATCTTTGATGGAACAAATTTTAGTTTTTGGAAAAAGAGGATGTCCTACTATCTAATGTCTCTTGGCCCTAAAGTATGGCACTCTGTTTTGGATGGGTACAAAGCTCTCTGTGGTCTTCCAAGCGATCAAGATGAAAGAAAATCCTACATTGCTAATGCCAAAGCTTTAAATTCCATCACTAGTGGAATCACCGATTCCGAATTTACGAAAGTCATGAACTGTGACTCGACCAAAGAAGTATGGGATAAATTGGTTTCTCTATATGATGAGGACTCCAAAGTTAAGAAGGAAAATCTTCAAACCTATAGAAGACAATTTTAGAGTCCGAAAATGGATGATGATGAAGATATTGCATCATACTTCCTTAGAGTAGCTGAAGTGGTTAACTCTCTTAAAGGACTAGGGCAAAATATTGAAGAAACCACCATTGTTCAAAAAATCCTTAGATCGCTTCTGACAGATTTGACTCCAAAGTAAGTGCCATAGAATAAATTAAGGACCTAGATACTCTCAAGATGGATGAAATTCATGAAATTCTTATTTTCTATGAGATGAGGAAAGGGATCCCAAATTTCAAAGAAGCGGCTTTCAAAGCCTCAAGATCTACAAAACAAGGAAAAGGATGGAATTGCAACGACGATGAATGCGATGCGAAAACGAATTAGCTTAATTTGTACGAAGACTAAAAAGGGGATCTAAGCTAAAAGGTAAGTACCCTCTTATTTGTCTCAATTGTGGAAGAATAGGTCATTATGTTGCAAAATGTCCTCATAAACATGATAGTGATGATGAAAAGGACTCTAAAAAGAATGATGTACAAAAAGAAAGGGTTTAATAAGAAGAAATTCTTCTCCAAACAAGATGAGTCCGATGAAGATGAATTTGTAGTCATAAAAAAGGAAATCAACTAGAAATGTGCGTCATTACAAAGAAAGCGATGATGAATCAGATGAGGAAAGTAACTATGTTGGAAGCAAATAAAAATTATTCATGGCATTTACATATGATGATGATTCAGAACTAGAAGATGAAAGAAACATGGATAGATTGCTAATGAGTGCCATTGAAGAAAATCCGATTCTACAAAATAAGATCATTTCTCTCAAAATAGAAGAGAGGAAGCAAAAATAAGGGAAGACTTCTTGAACAATGAGCTAAAAGAGAAGGATGATATCTGTGAAAAAAATGAAGCTGAAATAATATCTCTAAGAAAGGAATTAGAGCAAGTCAAAAGGACTTGGAAAAGCTCTCTAGCTCTTGATAACATTCTTAACACTAAAAAACCTCAACATGACAAGTTTGGAATTGGTTTCAAAGGAGAATCATCAAGTAAAAATAATAATGCCGGAAGTTACGTTGATGTACTCTCTTGCCATCCAAAAGAAGAAAAGTCATCTTGTCGGGGAAAAAAGTCCCATCTCAAAACCAAGAATTTAAGAAAGAGCAACTCCAAGGAAGAATTTTGGTTCAAGCTATGGATACTACAACGAGTATCAAACTATTTTTTCTTGGGCATTGTTACAATTGTAAAAACTTTGGGTATCAAGCTAAGCATTGCAAGGCTCATAAGAATGAAGCACCAAGATTGAATGATCAAACAAACCAACTACGTGGCCCTAAAGAGCAAGGACAAATCAAAACTTACAATTCCCTTGATCCTTTGGCTAAGTTTGATCCGTCTTGCTCATTATGTGATAATTATGATCATAATGAACAAAATTGCCCTCTCAAAAGGGAAAAAGCTAAAAACTTAAATCTCAAAACTGATAAATGTGGCTTAGCTTTATGTGATCATAATGAAGAAAATCATTGGTTTGTGGATAGTGGATGCTCAAGACATATGACAAGTGACCAAATTTTTTTTATCTCATTGAACAAGAAAAATGGAAATATATCCTTTGGAAGTGAATCCACTAAAATCACTGGAAAAGGAACTGCTACCCTTGTCAATGGACTAGGAAAGGCTCAAAATACCTTCTTTGGTAGAAGGGCTCAAACACAATCTCTTAAGTGTCAGCCAGATTTGTGACCAAGGACATAAAGTTGTCTTTAGTACAAAAAATTGTGAAATAAGAGACTCATCCTCGGGAGAACTTGTGGCGAAAGGGGTAAGAACACCCGATAATGTTTACATTCTCATTAGAATCCAAGAAGATAAATTTTATTTAAGTCAAACAGATGAAAGATGGTTATGGAACAAGCGATTGGGGCATACAAGTTTTGATAACCTAGTCAACATCAGCAAAATTAATGCAGTAAGGGACATTCCAAAAATATGCAAACCAAATCAAGTTGTATGTGGCCCATGCCAACATGGAAAGCAAACCAGAACTAGCCACAAAACTAAGGAGTTCTCAACATCAAAACCTTTGGAAATCATTCATGCAGATTTGTGTGGGCCAACTAGAACTCCAGCTCTTCAAGGTGAAAGGTACTTTGCTCTATTTGTTGATGACTATACTAGAATGATGTGGATATATTTAATAAAATATAAATCCAAAGCATTTGAATGTTTTAAGAATCTTAAGGCTCTCATTCAGAATGAAAAAGATTCTAAAATTAAATGTCTTAGAACAGAAAGAGGAGGAGAATTCACCTCAAAATAATTTGATGAATTCTGTAGAGAGCATGGAATCGAAAGTGAACTCTCTATTGCTAGGACACCCCATCAAAATGGAGTAGTTTAAAGAAGGAACCAAACCATTCAAGAAATGGCAAGGACAATGCTACTAGCAGCTGATTTGCAACCAAAATTTTGGAGAGAAGCGAGTTTGGCACCTCGAGTTATACCTTAAATCGAACTCAACTAAGACCAAATAATGAAAAAGACTCCTTATGAATTATGGAAAGGAAGACCCTGCTTCAATAAAATATTTCGGGGTTTTTGGAAGCAAATGTTTCATAAAAATAAATGATGACTCACCGGGTAAATTTGATTCTAGAGTTGACGAATGAATATTTCTTGGTTACTCCACTAGGAGCAAAGCTTACAAATGTTACAACAATCGTCTACGAAGAATCGTGGAAAGCATTGATGAATGCCTTCCAGAAAAAACAATTGAAGATCATGAAGTTGAGTCTTTCTTTGAAAAAAGTGAAGAAGAAGAACCTGAAAGAGAAGAGGAGAATGAAGAATCTCAAAGTAAACCTCAAAATGAATCTTCACAAACTCCTTCCAAGATCAAGTTTGTTCAAAGATATCATCCGAAAGAACAAGTCATCAGAAATATAGATGAAGGAATCCAAACTCGAAGAAGAATGATAAGAACCCCAAGAAAGATGATGTGGCTCTATTATCTTTAATAGAACCTGAAAATTTTTCTCAAGCAAGCAAAGATCCTTATTGGATAAAGGCCATGGAAGAAGAATGTTTCAAATCGAAAAAAAATGAGACTTGGGAACTAGTACCTCGCCCAAAAGATAAAAATATAATTGGAAAAAAATGGGTATTCAAAAACAAGATGAATGAAGATGGAAAAATCATCAGAAATAAAGCCAAACTTGTCTACAAAGGATACTCGCAAATCGAAGGAATTGACTTCGAAGAAACCTTTGCACTAGTAGCTCGAATGGAAGCCATAAGAATGTTTTTAGCATTTACTTACTCAAAAGGATTCAAGGTTTATCAAATGGATGTAAAATAAGAATTCCTAAATGGAGATCTCAAGGAAGAAGTTTACATGGAGCAACCAGAAGGATTTGATCTTGCTGAAGGAAAATACTTTGTATGCAAATGAAAAAAGGCCTTGTATGGATTAAAACAAGCCCCTAGAGCATGGTATGCTAAGTTAGATCACTATCAGCAACAAGAAATTTTCAAAAAGGGAGTGGCAGGTAGCAATCTCTACATGAAGATGGACAAGGAAAAACTTTTGATCACTTTTGTTTACGTTGATGATCTAATATTTGCTAGAAATTATGAAGAAATGAGCCATGAATTTGCTCTAAATATGTCCAAAAAATTCGAGATGTCAATGATCGGTGAGTTGTCTTACTTTCTTGGGCTACAAATATCTCAAACTTTTGCAGGCATGTTTATATCTTAGGAAAAATATCTTAAAGACATGCTTAAAAGATATGGGATGGAAGATTGTGCACCTATGAGCGCACCAATGACCACAGATTGTAAATTAAGCAAAGACAATGATACCCCTCAAATAGATACAACTATTTACAGTTCAATAATTGGAGCTCTCCTATACTTCACTGCTACAAGACCAGATATTATGCAAGCAGTAGGAATGGTTGCAAGATTTTAGTCAAGTCCTAAACAATCCCATCTAGCAGTTGTGAAAAGAATTCTCAGATATCTGAAAGGAACAACTAATTTTGGTCTTTGGTATCCTAAAAGTTCAACTCTTATTGTGACAACTTATTCTGATGCTAATTGGGCCGGAAGCGTGGATGATCGTAAAAGCACCAGTGGAAATGCATTCTTTATGGGAGATTTTCTTGTATCTTGGCTCAACAAAAAGCAATCGTCTATATCCCTTTCTATAGCTAAAGCCAAATATATAATTGCTGCTGATTGTTGTACACAAATTCTGTGGATGAAGGAAGCCTTCAGAGGATGTCAACATAGAAAATAAGCAACCAAATTACTATTTTGTGGCAATACTAGCGCGAAGTCGGTCTTTGAAATCCGATGATGCACTCAAGGACCCGACATATTCCAATCAAATACCACTTTCTCGTATGAACAAGTTTTACGAACGCAACATCAGGTTGGAATACATCAATACAAAAGAGAAAATTGTTGATATATTTACAAAACCCCTTCCACGAGAAGCATTTGAGTATCTTCGCCAAAAGATGGGAGTCGTTGCTCTTGCATCACATCAAATCACGCAGCATGTCAGGAGTACAATATGTTAGGGGGAGCAGCTTGATAGGGGGAGTACTTGGGCACCCCGTTTTCCATTGATGACAAATGGGGAGAGAAGATTGGAAGGGAAAGAATATTGCCATCAATGACAAAGGGGGAGATTGTTAATTTAGATTGTCATTGATGTCAATATGACTTTGACTGAGATGAGGGCTGCACTATGACATATCATTGCATTAGTATATGATGACATTGTTGATACATGATGCTACATGTCATTAATAATAATGAAGAAACCAAAGAATTTAGAAGCCACGCTGCCCCAAACATTCCTCATGTTGTCCCAATATTTTTATGCATAAAATTTAAGGACATTCACAAAGAAAAATATGTTTCACGATCTTAGAAGAAGAATTTCTTTGTGAGACATTCACCATCCTTTAGAGCATAATTTTCCCTTTCTAATGAGCCCTTACATGCCCCAAAAATCCAAATATTTTAGGGGAAAATGAATTTTTAAGTTAATATATGTCCTATATTTTTCCTAGCCGACCTATGCTCAGATACTCATGTCGGTCCTCATGATGGCTCCTCCCTCAACAAATGTGTCTTTTCGTATAGACAAACAACTATATATATAAAGTTTCTTTCTTCCATTTCAGAGCAATCAATTCGGTGAAAAATACTGTGAAGAGGTGAAGAAAAACACAAAGATATAGCACAACAACTAGAATTCACAACTCATGAACTGAAGGAAACCGAGAAGGAATTGAAGAGTTACAGGTCGGGTTAAATCTGTTTTGTTATCTTGAGACTGCAAACTAGAAATTTCCATACACAGAACTCAGATCAGTTGAACCTCAAGCTCAGACTCTTTTGGAACCTACAACACTTCAGAATAGTGACTGGGATAGCTCTGACCACCTACAATACTTCAGTTTTGGTTTTGTGCAGCTCAGACCAAGGTTATAGATCTTCAGACCTCACCACAAAATTTTGTGACATTGACAACAGTGAATCTAAAGTGTAGACAACATTTATCTTGAGCTCGGATAATATAGATCTGTGGAGGGACAAAGCTATAATTTGTGTTACAAATTATAGCCTCATAACTACGACTATGTTTTGTTTAGTTCAGACATATTGAACAGTGGCATAAAAAGAGAATTGTCACCATTGTTAAGGACTGTTATCACTGCAGTGAACTTGGGATAAGGCTTAGAATTATTTGAGGGCTATTATACTTGGACCGGTGTTCTTAAGATCATGGACATCAATTGAAGCTTTGAATAGTGAATTATTTGAAGCTTTAGACAGTGAAGCTTTTTGAGAGTATTGGGCATCATATCTGAAGTAGTTTGTTGAAAAACATCTTTGTGAATATTTGGGTTGATTTGAGGAACGGTTGAAGACATCATCATTGAGCTAAATTTTGAAAACCATTTGAAGCATAATTGGAGGCCTGATTAAAGATTAAACTCAAGTAGACATTGAAGAATTTTGGAATTGAAGTGCAGTGGTGAACAAGTAGAGAGTGAAGAATTTTGAAGTGATCAGACAATGAAGAATTTTGAAAATGATTAAACAATGAAGAATTATGTCAAGGATGTTCAAGTAAATACTATTCACATTCTCTATTAAAAGGAGACAAAAGGATTGGTGTCCTTGGAGTATGAGCTCCTAAACACAAGGTTGGTGCCTTGAGAAGATAGGGTCAAAGCCCTAGAGGTCGGAGCCTCATTAAAGTCCAAGTTGGTTCTTGGCAACAATTTGGTGCCTGTTTCATTAAAAGGGTTGGTGCCCTCACTCATATATTGTATACTATTATTAAAAAGGGGATTGAAATTATTATTAATCCTTAATATTATCATTATACACCTCTCCGTCTTTAATTGTGAAGAATCTAACTGGCAATAATTAACAATTGAAAAAAAATACTGATTCACCCCCCTCTCAATGTTTCCAACAATTGGTATCAGAGCCAACTTCTTCATTATCAACCTAACAGCTGGAAGAAGGATTCTTAGGCACAATGAATAACATGGAAGTAACAGGAAAACTACCTATCTTTGATGGAACAAATTTTAGTTTTTGGAAAAAGAGGATGTCCTACTATCTAATGTCTCTTGGCCCTAAAGTATGGCACTCTGTTTTGGATGGGTACAAAGCTCCTGCTGGTCTTCCAACTGATCAAGATGAAAGAAAATCCTACATTGCTAATGCCAAAGCTTTAAATTCCATCACTAGTGGAATCACCGATTCCGAATTTACGAAAGTCATGAACTGTGACTCAGCCAAAGAAGTATGGGATAAATTGGTTTCTCTATATGATGAGGACTCCAAAGTTAAGAAGGAAAATCTTCAAACCTATAGAAGACAATTTTAGAGTCTGAAAATGGATGATGATGAAGATATTGCATCATACTTCCTTAGAGTAGCTGAAGTGGTTAACTCTCTTAAAGGACTAGGGCAAAATATTGAAGAAACCACCATTGTTCAAAAAATCCTTAGATCGCTTCCTGACAGATTTGACTCCAAAGTAAGTGCCATAGAATAAATTAAGGACCTAGATACTCTCAAGATGGATGAAATTCATGAAATTCTTATTTTCTATGAGATGAGGAAAGGGATCCCAAATTTCAAAGAAGCGGCTTTCAAAGCCTCAAGATCTACAAAACAAGGAAAAGGATGGAATTGCAACAGCGATGAATCTGATACTGAAAACGAATTAGCTTAATTTGTACGAAGACTAAAAAGGGGATCTAAGCTAAAAGGTAAGTACCCTCTTATTTGTCTCAATTGTGGAAGAATAGGTCATTATGTTGCAAAATGTCCTCATAAACATGATAGTGATGATGAAAAGGACTCTAAAAGAATGATGTACAAAAAGAAAGGGTTTAATAAGAAGAAATTCTTCTCCAAACAAGATGAGTCTGATGAAGATGAATTTGTAGTCATAAAAAGGAAATCAACTAGAAATGTGCGTCATTACAAAGAAAGCGATGATGAATCAGATGAGGAAAGTAACTATGTTGGAAGCAAATAAAAATTATTCATGGCATTTACATATGATGATGATTCAGAACTAGAAGATGAAAGAAACATGGATAGATTGCTAATGAGTGCCATTGAAGAAAATCAGATTCTACAAAAGAAGATAATTTCTCTCAAAATATAAAGAGAGGAAGCAAAAAGAAGGGAAGACTTCTTGAACAATGAGCTAAAAGAGAAGGATGATATCTGTGAAAAATGTGAAGCTGAAATAATATCTCTAAGAAAGGAATTAGAGCAAGTCAAAAGGACTTGACAAAGCTCTCTAGCTCTTGATAACATTCTTAACACTCAAAAACCTCAACATGACAAGTCTGGAATTGGTTTCAAAGGAGAATCATCAAGTAAAAATAATAATGCCAGAAGTTACGTTGATGTACTCTCTTGCCATCCAAAAGAAGAAAAGTCATCTTGTCAGGAAAAAAGTCCCATCTCAAAACCAAGAATTTAAGAAAGAGCAACTCCAAGGAAGAATTTTGGTTCAAGCTATGGATACTACAACAGGTATCAAACTATTTTTCTTGGGCATTGTTACAATTGTAAAAACTTTGGGTATCAAGCTAAGCATTGCAAGGCTCATAAGAATGAAGCACCAAGATTGAATGATCAAACAAACCAACTACGTGGCCCTAAAGAGCAAGGACAAATCAAAACTTACAATTCCCTTGATCCTTTGGCTAAGTTTGATCCGTCTTGCTCATTATGTGATAATTATGATCATAATGAACAAAATTGCCCTCTCAAAAGGGAAAAAGCTAAAAACTTAAATCTCAAAACTGATAAATGTGGCCTAGCTCTATGTGCTCATAGTGAAGAAAATCATTGGTTCGTGGATAGTGGATGCTCAAGACATATGACAGGTGACCAAAAGAAGTTCATCTCATTAAACAAGAAAAATGGAAATGTATCCTTTGGAAGTGGATCCGCTAAAATCACTGGAAAAGGAACTGCGACCCTTGTCAATGGACTAGGAAAGGCTCAAAATACCTTGCTGGTAGAAGGGCTCAAACACAATCTCTGAAGTGTTAGCCATATTTGTGACCAAGGACATAATGTTGTCTTTAGTACAAAAAATTGTGAAATAAGAGACTCATCCTCGGGAGAACTTGTGGCGAAAGGAGTAAGAACACCAGATAATGTTTATATTCTCAGTGGAATCCAAGAAGATAAATGTTACTTAAGTCAAACAGATGAAAGTGGGTTATGGCACAAGCGATTGGGGCATACAAGTTTTGATAACCTAGTCAACATCAGCAAAATTAATGCAGTAAGGGATATTCCAAAAATGTGCAAACCAAATCAAGTTGTATGTGGCCCATGCCAACATGTAAAGCAAACCAGAACTAGCCACAAAACTAAGGAGTTCTCAACAACAAAACCTTTGGAAATCATTCATGCAGACTTGTGTGGGCCAACTAGAACTCCAGCTCTTCAAGGTGAAAGGTACTTTGCTCTATTTGTTGATGACTATACTAGAATGATGTGGATATATTTCATAAAATATAAATCCGAAGCATTTGAATGTTTTAAGAATCTTAAGGCTCTCATTGAGAATGAGAAAGATTCTAAGATTAAATGTCTTAGAACGGATAGAGGAGGAGAATTCACCTCAAAATAATTTGATGAATTCTGTAAAGAGCATGGAATCGAAAGAGAACTCTCTACTATTAGGACACCTCAGCAAAATGGAGTAGTTGAAAGAAGGAACCAAACCATTCAAGAAATGGCAAGGACAATGCTACTAGCAGCTGATTTGCAACCAAAATTTTGGAGAGAAGCAGTTGGGACCGCAGTTTATACCTTAAATCGAACTCAACTAAGACCAAATAATGAAAAGACTCCTTATGAATTATGGAAAGGAAGACCTGCTTCAATAAAATATTTCAGGGTTTTTGGAAGCAAATGTTTCATAAAAATAAATGATGACTCACCAGGTAAATTTGATTCTAGAGTTGACGAATGAATATTTCTTGGATACTCCACTAGGAGCAAAGCTTACAAATGTTACAACAATCGTCTACGAAGAATAGTGGAAAGCATTGATGTGAAGATTGATGAAGGCCTTCCAAAAAAAATAATTGAATATCATGAAGTTGAGCCTTTCTTTGAACAAAGTGAAGAAGAAGAATCTGGAAAAGAAGAGGAGAATGGAAAACCCCAAAGTGAACCTTCACAAACTCCCTCTAAGATCAAGTTTATTCAAAGACATTATCTGGAAGAACAAGTCATCGGAAATATAAATGAAGGAGTTCAAACTCGAAGAAGGATGATAAACATCCCAAGAAAAGATGATGTTGCTCTATTATCTTTAAAGAGCCTGAAAATTTTTCTCAAGCAAGCAAAGATCCTTATTGGATAAAGGCCATGGTAGAGGAAATGTCTCAAATTGAAAAAAATGAGACTTAGGAATTGGTACCTCGCCCAAAAGATAAAAATATAATTGGAAAAAAATGGGTATTAAAAAAAATATGAATGAAGATGGAAAAATCATCAGAAATAAAGCCAGACTTGTCTACAAAGGATGCTCGCAAATTGAAGGAATTGACTTCGAAGAAACCTTTGCACCAGTAGCTCGAATGGAAGCCATAAGAATGTTTTTTAGCATTTACTTGCTCAAAAGGATTCAAGGTTTATCAAATGGATGTAAAATCAACATTCCTAAATGGAGATCTCAAGGAAGAAGTTTACATGGAGCAACCAGAAGGATTTGATCTTGCTGAAGGAAAAGACTTTGTATGCAAACTAAAAAAGGCCTTGTATGGATTAAAACAAGCCCCTAGAGCATGGTATGCAAAGTTGGATCACTATTTGCAACAAGAAGGTTTCAAAAAGGGAGTGGCAAGTAGCAATCTCTACATGAAGATGGACAAGGAAAAACTTCTGATCACTCTTGTTTACATTGATGATCTAATCTTTGCTAGCAATAATGAAGAAATGAGCCATGAATTTGCTATAAATATGTCCAAAAAATTTGAGATGTCAATGATTGGTGAGTTGTTTACTTTCTTGGGCTACAAATATCTCAAACCTATGCAGGCATGTTTATATCTCAAGAAAAATATCTTAAAGCATGCTCAAAAGATATGGGATGGAATATTGTGCACCTATGAGCACACCAATGACCACAAATTGTAAATTAAAAAAAGATGATGATACCCCTCTCATAGATGCAACTCTTTACAAGTCAATAATTGAAGCTCTCCTATACTTAATTGCTACAAGACCAGATATTATGCAAGCAGTAGGAATGGTAGCAAGATTTCAGTCAAGTCCTAAACAATCCCATCTAGCAGCTGTGAAGAGAATTCTCAGATATTTGAAAGGAACGATTGATTTCGGTCTTTGGTATCCTAAGAGTTCAACTCTTATTGTGACAACTTACTCTGATGCTGATTGGGCCGGAAGCGTGGATGATCGAAAAAGTACCAGTGGAAATGCATTCTTTATGGGAGATTGTCTTGTATCTTGGCTCAACAAAAAGCAATCATCTATATCCCTTTCTACAGCTGAAGCCGAATATATAGCTGCTGTTGATTGTTGTACACAAATTCTATGGATGAAGGAAGCCTTGAAGGATGTCAACATAGAAACTAAGCAACCAATTACTATTTTTTGTGACAATACTAGTGCGATTGGTCTTTCAAAGAATCTGGTGATGCACTCAAGGACCAAACATATTCCAATCAAATACCACTTTCTCCATGAACAAGTTGCTGAACACAATATCAGGTTGGAATACGTCAATACAAAAGAGCAAATTGTTGATATCTTTACAAAACCCCTTCCACGAGAAGCATTTGAGTATCTTCGCCAAACGATGGGAGTCATTGCTCTTGCATCACGTTAAATCACGCAACATGTCAGGAGTACAATATGTTAGGGGGAGCAGCTTGACAGGGGGAGTACTTGGGCACCCCATTTGCCATTGATGACAAAGGGGGAGAGAATGTTGGAAGGGTAAGAATATTGCCATCAATGACAAAGGGGGAGATTGTTAATTTAGATTGTCATTGATGTCAATATGTCTTTGACTGAGATGAAGGTTGCACTATGACATATCACTGCATTAGTATATGATGACATTGTTGATACATGATGCTACATGGCATTAATAACAATGAAGAAACCAAAGAATGTAGAAGCCACACTGCCCCAAACATTATTCATGCTGTCCCAATCTTTTTATGCATAAAATTTAAGGACAGTCACAAAGAAAAATATGTTTCACGATCTTAGAAGCAGAATTTCTTTGTGAGACCTTCACCATCCTTTAGAGCATAATTTTCTCTTTCTAATGAGCCCTTACACGCCCCAAAACTCCAAATAGTTTAGGAGAAAATGAATTTTTAAGGTAATATATGTCCTATATTTTTCCTAGCCGACCTATGCTCAGATACTCATGTCGGCCCTCATGATGGCTCCTCCCTCAACAGATGTGTCTTTTCGGATAGACAAACAACTATATATATAAAGTTGTGTTCTTCCATTTCAGAGCAATCAATTTGGTGAAAAATACAGTGAAGAGGTGAAGAAAAACACAGAGATATAACACAACAACTAGAGTTCACAACTCGTGAACTAAAGGAAATCGAGAAGGAATTGAAGAGTTACAGGTCGGGTTAAATTTGTTTTGTTATCCTTAGACTGCAGACCAGAAATTTCCATACACAGAACTCAGATCAGTTGAACCTCAAGCTTAGACTCTTTTGGAACCTACAACACTTCGGAATAGTGACTGGGATAGCTCTGACCACCTACAATACTTCAGTTTTGGTTTTGTGCAGCTCAGACCAAGGTTATAGATCTTCAGACCTCACCACAAAATTTTGTGACATTGACAACAGTGAATCTAAAGTGTAGACAACATTTATCTTGAGCTCGGATAATATAGATCTGTGGAGGGACAAAGCTATAATTTGTGTTACAAATTATAGCCTCATAACTACGACTATGTTTTGTTTAGTTCAGACATATTGAACAGTGGCATAAAAAGAGAATTGTCACCATTGTTAAGGACTGTTATCACTGCAGTGAACTTGGGATAAGGCTTAGAATTATTTGAGGGCTATTATACTTGGACCGGTGTTCTTAAGATCATGGACATCAATTGAAGCTTTGAATAGTGAATTATTTGAAGCTTTAGACAGTGAAGCTTTTTGAGAGTATTGGGCATCATATCTGAAGTAGTTTGTTGAAAAACATCTTTGTGAATATTTGGGTTGATTTGAGGAACGGTTGAAGACATCATCATTGAGCTAAATTCTGAAAACCATTTGAAGCATAATTGGAGGCTTGATTAAAGATTAAACTCAAGTAAACAGTGAAGAATTTTTGAATTGAAGTGCAGTGGTGAACAAGTAGAGAGTGAAGAATTTTGAAGTGATCAGACAATGAAGAATTTTGAAAGTGATTAAACAATGAATAATTATGTCAAGGATGTTCAATTAAATACTATTCACATTCTCTATTAAAAGGAGACAAAAGGATTGGTGTCCTTGGAGTAGGAGCTTCTAAACACAAGGTTGGTGCCTTGAGAAGATAGGGTCAAAGCCCTAGAGGTCGGAGCCTCATCAAAGTCCAAGTTGGTGATTGGCAACAAGTTGGTGCTTGTTTCATTAAAAGGGTTGGTGCCCTCACTCATCTAATGTATACTATTATTAAAAAGGGGATTGAAATTCTTATTAATCCTTAATATTATCATTATACACCTCTTTGTCTTTAATTTTGAAGAATCTAACTAGCAATAATTAACAATTGAAAAGAAATATTGATTCACCCCCCTCTTAGTATTTCCAACAGAATAGTCACAAAGGAGTCCAAGTGAACTTGGAATGCAGAATCCAAGGGTCACATCTAATGTACTATAAAAACAAATCTATGGTTAATAGTAAAACATCACATGCTTATCTTTCTGTCTATGTGTGTTTAGTTCCTCCTTGTGTGTGTTTCACCATGCATGTGTTTAACATAAACGAAAAAGGAACCCCCCCTAGAGTCAACTTTCAGCTCTTTTTTGACTCTCGAAAAAATGGAATTAGTGTTGAGTAATTGTCATTTTGAACTCGTTAAAGTGAATGAATTGACGTGATCTCAATATACGTTTACCCATTTTTTGGATTTAGATTCACTATTTACGAAAAAGGAATACCTTGATCGAACGTGGTCAAGAGGTTCTCTCGGGTATTGTTTTCTACCTTTTCGGATTCGAGAGATGATTTATGAAAATGGACATGATGGAGTTTTATTTCATTTTCTTTTTCAAAATCCTTAAACATGAAAAATTTGTTGAGTTACTCTTTTGTTAGACTCGTTAAATATTAAACGGCGAAAGGCTTATCACCATGACAAGATCGAGTTCCTCCTTCCTAGGCCTCGTTAAACTTACTAGGATGGATACATTTGAAGAATGAACTTACATGCTCACCATATGATATCCTCTTGACGTTGCCTATAAATAATAAAGAGGCACTCGTTTGCAATAACGGGGGAAAATTGAATGTGAACATCTTATGTGTGTTTTGGGTAGCTTGTCGCTCTTGAACATGACACTCATCTGTAATTTGTGTCGGGTTGGGGACATCCTACATTCGTCACTTTGCCTCCATGGGTTTTGGAAATATGTTTTCCTCTCATTTTATTACCACTTTTGTCAACATGACCTCTGATACTATTTGAGTCAAATGTTGCCATACTTCGAAGTCGTGTCGCCAATATGTTCAAGAGAAGTCCTTTTTGTCATGGTCAAACATCCTTTGTTTATTTGACCTTCTCTGTTACAATCCTGAATCACTCCTATCATCTTGAGATATTTTTTGTTTTGTGTCGATGATGTGGGTTTCATTATGGCCCTCCTTCGACGAGTCACTTCCTGTCGAAGTCAACTCATTATCCGGGACAGTGATTTAGAAACTTCTTTTCAGTACCTTGGAGCTTGTATGCCTCAATGGAAATTTTTTCATGTTCGACGACAGGTTCACATCATTGGCCTTCGATCGAATTATTCTGCAAGTGTTCAACTTCAACACATTCATTGGCACTTGTAAATTGTGTTTATGTACCTTGAGAGCCATCGTTATTATTGGTGGTTTCTCTTGTGCCTGTTAATGGTTTTCATCATTGACCGGTAATTAGGTGGCTTCTACCATCTTCAACTTCGACACATTTATTCGCATGGCTAGATTTGTACATTTGGTAGATTGAGATCACGATGAATACCCTGGATAACATCTTATTTCGATCAAGGTTGTGTGGAGTTGTTGAGTATTCATGATTGTATACATGATCATATCTATATAGATGGTTCCGTCCATGCCACAGATCTATTTCTATGATCTCCTTAGACGGATGGCTACGACCGTGTTGTGGGTTCATGTGTTATTTTATGCCTAGTGAAAAGGTATGTGGTTAGGCATATTTATACCATAGATGTCATATATATTGTATTATGTTTGATTTGGCAGGTTTCCTAGTGGTGATTCGAGTTCTTTGCCTTGGTTCATAAATCATTTCAGCCATCATTCCTCATTCTACCTTCATGCTTTAGGGGGAATCTGTTACACAGTAATTTGTCACCATGTTCACTTCTCATCCCCGATCCCGAAGTGCCTCGTGACAAAGCCTGTGCAATGTTTTCATCATGGAAAATATGTAAAGACATCCCTTGAAGACTCAAATAAAATTGCCTTGGAATATTATTGAAGGAACTTGGTCAAAACCATAGTTTTCTGGGTCAGCGTATTTTCTAGTGGGCTACCCGTGCTGATGTTGGGTTGACAGTTCCGGCCTAGCACTGTTAGCGCCCTTATTTTTGGGAGAAGCACGCTGATCCCTTTCTGGTAGTGTTTCCTCAAATGGAGGAGAAGCTTCAACCGCTAAAAGCTCATGGGTGGCGGGTTGGTTTCTAAATGGTTGTGATAGGGTTGAACTCTCTGATTTTAGAGCTCAGACCTCATCCATGGGGGTTTATCCCTTAAAAATTGGGCCTTCCTCCTCCTTTCATGGGCTCCCAACCTCTTATCCCTTCCTATAAATTCATTCCCATCCCTTCACTACTCGTTGGTCATTGTTGGGTTGGAATAATCTCCCATCCCTTCACTACTGGTTGGCATGATTTACAAGCATTCAATTATAAATTTAACTGAGGATCTAATCTAGGAAAGTAGTGTAAAGACATGTAAAGGAAAACTATGAAATGAATCAATTGAATCTAATGAAATTTATATGTTAAAAAATAACTTTGAAAGAAGGAAGAAAAGGAAGTGTTCTTGAACTATTCTAATTTGCATAAAAATGAATCAAACTTTAGATGGTTAGGATCTGATCTAAAAACAGAGCATATATTCTAATGAATTTGAGCTTTTGAAAATTAAAGTTAATTCTAATCTATCTTAACTTAGTTCTACTCCATGGATTGAAATATGAATCTTATGACTGAGAATTGAAATGACAATGCTAATCTAAATGAAAGCAGATTCAAAGGAAAAAAAAAACTATTGTATGATCAATTACCCAAGCATTCAATATGGAAGTATGACAGAGTCACCACCTTGACATGATTTACAAGCAATTGATTACACTTTAGTTTTGAAAATTTAATCTAAGAAAGCATTTAAATAACATGTAAATAAAAAATCAATTACTGTATAGGTTAAATACTCAAGCATCCAATTTGGAAGTATGACAAATTCATCTTCTTGGCATGATTTAAAAGCATTGAATTATACATTTAATTGAGGATCTAATCTAGGAAAGCAGTGTAAGGCATGTAAAGGTGTTGTAGCCTCTACAACACCCTCCAAAAAACCCCACTTCAAAAACATTTTCGGAGCCCCTTGAACTTAAAGCTGAAAAACTAAGCTAAGAGTCCAGAAGGCTAAGTCGCAAAACTTATTTTTTGGAAAACCGCGACGTTGCGACCCCACGACCTAAAGGTCGCAAGGTCGCAGGGTCGCAAAGTTGCAAAACTCAATTTTTTGGAAAATCGCGACCCCGCGACTTTGCAACCCCACGACCCGCAGGTCGCAAGGTCACAAGGTCGCGAGGTCGCATACCTCCCGGATCACTCGAATTGCGACCTTGCGACCTCATTAAATGCCCACATGTGTGACCCTTTTATATAAAGGAGGTCACTAGGTCACATTTTTCATATGCAGCGAATAGAAAGAAACGGCTCTGACAGGTCGACTGGCGCGTGTTTTTCCCGGGTAAGTTGCCATTTTCCCTCCTGTTGTTTCTTTTTTGGTTATCCTTGCTAAATCTCAGACATCCTCAGCCTTTAAATTGTCAATTTTCCTCAACCCCTGTCTGCATTTCTTACTTAGGGTTTTTCCTGATTCATGTTTTCTACACATTTTCCCAAAATCACCACAATTTCTTGTCCAGCTTCTCATGGCCTGTTCCCTACTCCTAAAGCCATCCCTTGACTTTACCTGGACCCATTTAGCCTTGTATATTTTCATTTAAAGGGAAAAACCCTTCACGTCGCGCGCGCCCAAAACCCCCGGAAAGCCCTAGTGCGACTTGGGACCCCGCGACCTAGTCGCTAGGTCGCAAAGTCGCATTCTCCTCGGTTTTCGAATCTTGCGACCCCGCGACTCCGTGACCTAATCACAAGGTCGCAAGGTCGCATACCTTCCATTTTCTCCAATCTGCGACTTAGCGACCCCGCGACCCAGTCGCAAGGTCGCCAGGCCGCATTTCCATTGTTTTCCGAACTTTGCGACCCTGCGACCCAGCGACCTAGTCGCAAGGTTGCCAGGTCGCATTTTCACACTTTCTCACAATCTACGACCCCGCGACCCAGTAGACCATTTATTCAATTTTTCCTGTGTCCCAGCTAAATCATTGATAAGTTGTAATTGGTCTTATATCATCATGTCGTTCTTATCATGGGATTCTTTCATGAATATGACAGGTGAACTTGAAGCAGACGCAGAGTGTATACCTGTCCTCTCGGATTCCAGCGACATGGGACCCCCAGTGTCCCAGAAGAAAGATAAGCAATTGGCAGTGGAAGATGTGGAGATGGACATGCCAGTGTCATCACCCCCGATATACAAGGATACCCTTTGCACATTTGCAAAAGCGGACAGCATGCGATGGTACCAGGTGTACCATGAGTTCGCCGTAACGGAATTTCCAGAAGACCTCCCAGATCGGGAGGTATACTTAAAAGTCAAAAGGTCCAAGCTGCATCTCGCAGGCGCTCATCCGTCCATATTTCCATGTCCCGAAGTGATAGACTGGATCATACAGAAAACGGATCCCAAGAAGTTTGTGATCCGAGACGGCAAAGGCAAGGCTTTCGCAATGCTCATAGGCTTGGATGCCCATGTTTACTACTCTTTGCCTCACCAAGAAGAAAAATTCACAGAATAATGGGCTCTTGCCCATGCAGTCCCCGTAGTTGACACTATCAAGCAGTGGTGGGCGGAGCCCGAGAAATTTAAAGTCAAGAAAGACTAAGAATATCCGGTGGCCAGCCTGACAGATTGTACGGGCGCCCCGACACCACCACCTTCAATGGCACATGGGCTACTATCATGGAATATGTAACGGTGCATGGCACCCGTTTCAACTGGGCTAGCATATTGATGTCCTCAATGCATACAAACTTTTCCTCGGCATTAGCCCCAGATGAAGGAATGTCGTCTGAATTCTATATGGCCTCTTATCTATTGGATGCCATCTGTGCGAGGTTGCATTTTGAGGGATGGGCACATAACTGGGATTCCACGCAGACCCGTGCAATTCATCTACAAACCAAGGTGTTCTGGGAATCCAGGTATAAACAGGATATAGAGCCAATCTCTCAAATATTCATCCCCGCCCTATACAGAAAATTATTTGGCCAGGACGCCCCTTGCATGTCTTGGTGAGCCAGGGAGACTCTAAGCCAAGTGGCGCATTGGTTTCCTTTCGCCGAATATACTTTCATCCGAGTCTTCGGCTCGTTCAGGGCACCACATGCTATGCCTCGCTTCGTTACAGACAAAATGCTCATGCAAGAGGTATGCTTCCAGATGTCCTCGGGCTTCTCCAGTGTCCTGTCCAAAGGTAAGAAGAAGCCCTAGCCCACGCTACCCCTCACTATCGGCGCGTACACAGTTAAGGATTTCAGAGAGGTGGGGGCAGAAGGAGAAGAGATGAAAAGTTATCACTTTGGGGCTTTAGAGTACCGAACATACGACCCGGAGAGGATAGTTCTCGAACACTGCAAGAAGGCTAAATTCAAATGGAACTACCAACATGTAGAACACCCGGGAGAAGATGAAAGAAGGAACTGGTACAATGCAGATAGAAAACTTGCTCTGGGGGCGGAATCTGGCCAAGAGGATCCGAATGATCAAAGCCTGGAAGACAGGAGCCGTAAGTTAGGAGGTGCTTCTTCCTCTCTAGCAAAAAATCCCCGGACCAGCAAAGGGCCTACTACCTCTCCCCAACAGAAAGAAGTAGAGGCCAAAGCCTAGCAAGAGAGAGAAAATAAAATGAAAGAGGACGAGGAAAAGAGAAAGAAGAGCCTAAGGGAAGAACAGAAGAAGAAGCAGGTTGAGAAGGCCAGGAAGGAAAAGGAGGAAAAAGAGGCACAGGCCGCAGCAAAACATGCACTCAAGAAAGAGCTAGAAAAAGTAGAAGCTGAACGCCAAAAGAAATCAAACCAAGCTGCTGCTGCCGAGCGGAAGAGAAAATCTGAAATAGAAGCAGTGGAAGAAGCGGAGCGCAGACAGAAGGAAGAGCATGAGAAGGCGGAAGCCGAGCGCCAGTGAAGGGAAAAGGAGGAAAAGAAGAAGGAAGAAGAGGATGAAATGATAGAAGACATTGAGGTGTCTCCCCTCGAAGTACCTCTAGGCGGTACAGGAACCATGCTCTCTGATGTTAATTCCCCCCAGGGGCAGGAGGAGGAGGTATTCGACCTCACCAGGCTCACATTCAATCAATTCTCCTTCAAAATCCGGTAAGAGAAGAGAAGGTCCCTGGCACAAAGTCCTTCCGCCGCATCCACAATTGCAACTGGAAAAGACATAGTCCTTGATACTAGGAATAATCCCGTGATGATAGCATCGGCAGGCACGGCTTTCGCTGCGGCCACGGAAGAAAATGTAACCAGAATGAGTAGAGAAATCGTTTCTCTACAAAATAGACTACAAGCAGTAGAGCAGCGGGAGAAGAACGCGGAACAGGAGAGGTCGGCGTTGAAAGAAGAGGTTCAACAACTCCGAAACAAGACTCCTCCGGTCAATGAAGTTCCACTTGCCATTCTAAAGGAGTGCGATGTATTAGAGGCGACCATGAGGTAGGTGTATGGGGAAATGTTCACCATAAAACAAACAGTTGCCCCATTGGTAAGAGCACGAGCAGAAACTAAGCAGAAGCATGAGCAGCTTAAGGAGGCCTCAGCTGCCTTAGACAGGATGATGGATTGGACAGTGCGATACCCTCAGGCTCCTGAGCATTTTCCTAAGAAGGATTGGATTCATACACAAGATGCCAAAGTCCAAATCTGTATGAAAATGCAGTCCAAGGACAAGCTATCCAAGGATTTGGACAAAGTAATGTCTTCATACGACCACCTGATCAGCAGCATCGACTCGATGCACACCCTTCACCACATTCCTTCGCTGGGGGAATTGGACGAAGGGAGGACCTAGGAACAAGTAGATCAAGAAATCCAGTCATTTCTGCACCCCATCAAGAAAGCTGCTGGCGCCCCCGAGCTCGCAGCATCACAAGAAAATCTGGGTCAGTTCCTTGTCACGCCAGTACGGATTTATACCAAGCTCGCCTCTCTTTCCAACCAGATCTCTCAAAAAAGGGAAACTCTAATCCCAAATGCTTTGGAATGCATGCATCGGTTGAAAGAGGAGGTCCCTCTTGTTTCTCCCATAGCAGCAGAGTATCAGACATAGCAAGATTTCCTCAAAGAGCAGCAGATTGACGCCCCTGACCTCACAATTACGCGTTCATCCTCATATCTTGGTGGCAGTAAGTCGCTGACAGCAGTTAGAGGCAGGTCACAGGTCGCACCGCCTAGGCAAGTCGTAGGTCGCACTGCCTAGCCAGGTCGCAGGTCGCACCCACCATCCAGGTCGCAGGTCACAGTCTCCTCCCAGGTCGCAAGGCAGCGCAACAGACAGGCAGGCGAAAAGCCAGGAAGCCCAAAGGGAAAGTTTTGTTCTATAAAACTCCCTCCAGGGAAAATGTAAAGGGATTTTTTTTCTTTTGGAGACTCAAGATATATACAGCATTGTATTGACAAATAACACTCTTGTTCATATGTATACAGATACATGTTAAACTCCCTATGGATATGATGTGTTTTACCGTGCGAACACTATGTGTATTACTTATACAGTTTCAAATCTCTTTTGATTAATGAAGCTGCACTCTTAATGGCATAATTTATGCATCATGGCTATCTGTGCTTGTGTTAATGATGTTCAGTTTTTCATTGCTCTCTTAATGGATGTTAATGACCTTGTTTATTAGCATTTCGTTTATCCTTCAGGAAGTAAAGGGGAACCTTGCCATAAAGAACTATTTCTTTTGTGGTCAGAAAACCTAACAAGCATAACCCCAACTATGTGTTTCTAACGACACCTCTTTTGGCGTATATGTTTATTTATTGTCTTGCTATGCATAGTGCTATATACGTGTTTAATGCATCAATCATGTATTTTGTATCATGTGAATAAGTGTGTGTCCGTAGGTTCAATCAGGTTCTTTTGAGACCGAAGGGGAAGGTGACTTAAGCGGTAGCCGGACCCACACCCCGGACGAGATCCCTATTCCAAACGGTTCAAGGTCTAATTGGGACTTTCTACCAGGGAGATCCCTACTGTTGGCCGGACACATTTTCCCGTCAACAAAAGGAAAACTCAATTATTGCATAGGTTAAATACTCAAGCATCCAATTTGGAAGTATGAAAAATTCACCTTATTGGAATGATTTACAAGCATCCAATTATACATATAATTGAGGATCTGATCTAGAAAGCAGTGTAAAAAAATGTAAGGAAACTAAACAACTGTGAGCTCTATTGCCTCAAACATAATCCAATTGGAAAATAGAATAATCTACTTTCTTGAGATGTTCTACGAAAGCAAATATTACATAGTCATTCTAAATTAATACTAAGAAATAATTCATAAATTTGATCTATGATATTAATCTAAAAGCTGCAACACAATATGAATCTACTTATGAATTTACAAAACAAAGAAAATGAATTTAAACTAAAACAACTAATGAAAAGCCTTCTCCTATGCAGGGGCCCTCTGCGACAGAATAGGTTGAGATCCTAGCAGACTATACACCTATTAAGAAGAATCTGGAACCACGAACATGATATTCAATATATTATGAAAAAGACAGAATCTAAAGCATACATAATGTTTACATAAAATTAAGACTGTCTCAGGTCTTCAAACAACTAGTATTTAAACAAAATAAAATTTAACTGTCAGGAGCTAATTCTGTCTACGTATGGTGATTACAAACGAAAAACATAGAAGCAAATTCTAAATGGTTAACTTTTGATTTTCTACGTCAGATTAAATCAAAATTTCTTCGCTCTCGGCTTACGTCCTTTGACCGTACTTTAACCACGATCACATGCACCTTTTTTTGTCGATTTCAATCAGGTGGATAAGACAAAATCCATATATGGATCATTCTAGAGATGCCCATGTGGCTCGTTCCTTTATTCACTCCTTGGAACCTATAAAACCATAAAAGTAGTTGCGGAAACAACAATTAGCTACAGAATAGGCTACGTTATGTAGCTGAGTTACAAAAATCCATTCAAATAACAAGATCAAAATATAACATAGAAACCATTCAAATGCATTCTCTGAGATAAAACATGTCATTTATTGTTGATTGGAGTGTATGGATTTTTGAAAAGGTAAGGAAAAGTGATGAGAAAGGATGTTAGAAAAAGGAAAATTCTGAGGTTCAACGTACCCCCACTAAGAAGCAATTGCATGTCCTCATGCAATTTATCAAAAATGTGAACTTCCTTCTCCTATTGCATTTGTTCGGACAATTTTGCGAATACATCCAGTTTTCTCTTCCTGCTTTTCATTGAAGTGACTGGCATCCTGGGTTTCCTCATAAGGAGTTTGTATTTGAGATTGATGACTGCCCTGTTTAGTGATTTTTTCTTTCTTTTTAACTTTCTGTTATTTTTATACCACAATCCAAAATGCAGGATGGTGTTATCACTAACGACTTTCTCCAATTGGTTATGCTGCTTTAAAGCTTCATTCTCATGTTTAATATGCCTATTCAATATCTCTAGCTCATAGATTTCTCATTGAAGGATGTCAAATAGAGGTTCTTGTGGATTGATAAGTGGTTTAGGATTCAATGTTGCATTCCTTTTCTCCAATGAATCTATGTAGTCATATATCTCTTGCTCTACTAGGTCTATGCTTGGAGATATTCTGCTGGGACTGCCTTCAAAATTATGTATAGGAGAATTTACAGGGCTATGTGGAGGAGAGATATTGATGGGAGATGGCACTGGAGGTTATTCCTCTAAATTCATAAACTCTATTTCTTGTGGTAGTGTCTTCTTTATTGACCCTTGGAGTCTAGAGCTTCTCCTCACTGTAGAGGTTTTAAGTTTTCTTTATTCGTAACCTTGCTTTTCTGTTATGTTTTACCTCCTGTCTTAACTCTACCCTGCTTCTTGTTCCTCATCAGTTCTGCAAGGTTGACTTCCTCATCACTTTGTTGTAGTGGAGGTGCAGGTCTGTCTTCAATGCTTGTATAAATCTTCTTTCTTATACTTTCCTAGTCTTGTCTTCCTTAGGCTATTCTACCTCATTTTGGAAATGGTTTCTGATCAAAAAATTCTCCCAAGAATATCCTATACTTTTCAAATGAAATTCAAGAAGTATTTTTACCAACCCATGATGGTGCATAGTGTTTTCTAAATACTAAATTCTCTTCTGTACATTTGCAGACATTCTTTTTAAGATATTCAATAAAAATAAAGGATGATTTATTTCACCATCTTCCAAAAAGTTCATCAACAACCGAATATGATACACAAACATGAATCCAAATCTTCCTTCACAAGTGATAAACTTCTGCAAAAGCATGTTCCTCCATTTGTTCTTGAGTGTTGAGCTAGGAATGCCCTTTTTGTAAACAGAAGTATCCATATCTGGATTTTTGAGGACAACTCTCCATGCTTCACTCTGAAATTATTTGTTTTTGAACCACCTTTCGCCAACTCTTGGGAGCTCTATGGCTTTAGCTATGAACGTCTCGGTCACTGAAAACTTTATGTCTCCTATTTCGATTTCCGTTCCATCAAAAGACCTCACAAAAGACTTAGTGATATCTTTGTGGAAACCATCAAATTTTCTATAAACTTGAGCCACTTAGCCTTTTGTAGCATCTCCTTGATCTGAGGATAACCCTCCATGTATTTAGATCCCACCAGCTCAGTCCTAAATATCAAACCCATGTCTTATATCGTGAAGAGTCTAGCCTTCAGAATTATCCTTCTATGTATGAAGTGAATTGAGTTGTGGATCTGGTAAAGGATGTCGAGGGTTTGTAGGAATGAATGAGATGGATATTTGATAGGGTTTTAAGAAACGTAGATGGATAGGTTACAACAACATGACATGAGAATTTAATCATAAATAGGGGAGTCCATTATGGACCGTTATGAAACATGATGCGTATGATGTGGCCGATATATGAAATGATATGAATCCAAATCAAATCAAATGATGACATGTTGAGGCCTCATGTGATCATCTACATTATACATGCTAATGTTTTTGACCTTGTTATTTAAATAAATTTATGTAAATTACCTTTAGAACTAACCTTTTGTTGTTATTTCCTTGATGTTGATTCTTTAGGTATCCTTTAGCATGATGATATTTGTTATAGGTCAATTTGGCCACCATTCCCAATGACCTGGTTAACTGGACATCATCTTCAGAACCAATGAATAGGGTCTATCATCCCCTACCATTTCAGTTTTTACATGCCCTAAGACGAAGAACAAGACAAATCATCCATGACTTTCATCTGCAAAGGTTTCCAAGATTTGAAGTTTATAATATATCATGTGAGAGCTCACCAATGCTACCTCTAAAGGGACTAAGTGTGTTGCATATGCAAGTAACCCCATTCAAGGGTGATCTACAAAGCACTTCCTGACATTCAAGGGTGCGTTGGTCACATTGGGAGCGAAATTCTCATTGTTCCAGAATCTCCACTTGGCCAGTGCCTTATAGAAGAGTTCACATGTGTCAAACTTCGAATCCATGTGTCCATTTGATACCTCTGAGATTGGGAACATGTCTTGCATATTATTAGAAATTCATTGATTGTAAAACTACCTTAAGCTCCTCTATAAATTGAGCAAAAATCTTAGTGTTTGAGAGGGAATAATTTGAGTAGAGAAATGATGGTGGAATTTCAATTGATGAATTGATTTGAGTGACATGCTGCTGGAGAGATGTGCATTGTGATGAGGATGGGATGCTGCTGGAGATGGTGACACTAAATCAATCACTAGGTTGTAACCTCCCCTTCTATCCATTAATAAAAATTGCTGCTTACTTTCCCACATATGTATCTGTATAAGCTCATGTGTTTCATATTATGAATTATTATTTGATGCATATGGTTCATGTTTTATTGATTTAACTGAATAACTTGAATAGACATCTGTATTATTGCTATCTTTTTATGTTTAGTGTTCATATTTGCAGAGAATATTTTGGCGACTTAGCTCAGATTTGAAGCTACAGCAAGAGCGATAGAAGGAGAATAGGAAGTGCTTGGACTCCAAGTAAGTTCTTTGATCTATTCTGTGTGTTTATTTACAGTTAGGAAAAGTAGTTGCAAAGTCTTTAACCTGTTGTTCTAGATGAGCACTACATCTAGGGAAGAATTTTTATCCGTAATCCATAATCCGCATAACAATATTCAAATGGAGTTCTCAATTTCCTGTGCTCAATATTCTGGTTTCAAAAGGCTGTAAAAATGTGACAGAGTTGCAGAATGTGGCATCAGCTTCAGAATGGAATATCAGTTGTAGAATGCAAGTAGTTTTCTACTAATTTTTATTGATTTTTAGAAAAGAAAGGGAACAAATATTTTTGGAATTTTTAGAAATGGAATGAAAAATATAAGATGTCAGAACTCTGATTTTCATCCTATATTTTCTATATAAGGATGCCAATCATTGATTGGTTTTCACATTTATACAATTATTATTATTACTATTATTATTATTTGAATTATATATATATATATATAGGAAAAATAAAAAAACTAAGTTGGAAGAAGAAGGATTCTTCTTCACTAACTTCATATCAGTATTATCTTGGAAATTTTTGATAAACTCTTCTCTTGAAATTGGCTTATGATAGACTTTTAATCGATGTCCATTCACAAGAAGAGGTACCTTTTCTTCATCAATTGTCCTTATCCCGACAACTCCATTGTCAAAGAATTTTTCAATCTCATAAGGCCCAAGACAATGAGTTTGAAACTTTCCTTGAAAGTCTTTGAACTTTGAATTGAACAAAAGTGCCTAATCCCCTGCTTGAAATTTTTTCTCCTTAATATATTTATCATGTCATTTTGACCTTTTCTGCTGGACTATATAGGTTCTTTGAACTGCATGTTGTCTTATTTCATCAAGCTCATTAATTTACTCCAATCTATGCTTCTGAGCTTCTGATAAGTCAAGTCCCAATTGGACTGCCATCTTGAAGGTATGGATCTGAAATTCTAGAGGAAATAGGAATTTCTTCCCATAAACAAGTTCATAGGGTGTATGTCCTGTTTTATTCCTCCATGTGGTTCAGTAGGCCCATAAGGCCTCAGGAAGCATCTCTACCCAATATCTCCTGTGTAGATGTACAATCTTAATGATAATTCCTTCGATCAATTTATTGGTAAACTCCACTTGACCATTTTCTTGTGGATGATAAGGAGTGGATTTTCTATGTTTGATCTTGTAGTTCTCCCTCAGATTCTCCACCAATTTGGATGTAAAATGGGATCCTTGATCTGTCACAATTTCTCTTGGGATACCAAAACGAGTGAAGATATCCTCAAAAAGAAATTTAACTACAGAATTTTCATTAGCTAAAGAAAGTGCTTTAGCCTCTACCCATTTAGTGACATAATCAATACATACCATAATATATTTCTTTTGATTAGATGGTGGATTAATTGGTCCAACAAAATCCAAGGCCCATTTTTCAAATGGTTTGATGAGTACCTAAGGTTGTAATGGAATTTCATCTGTAGGAACAGGTTTCCCCATTCTTTGACAACTGTCACACCTTTTGACATACTCCCTGATATCTTTAAATATGGATGGCCAAAAATATCATAAATGAAGGATTTTATAGGCTGTCCTCTTATCAGAAAAGTGTCCACCACAGGGTTCATCATGTCATGCCTTAAGAATCTCAGGAATTTCATCTTCTTGAACACATCTTCTGATAACGAGATCTGGACCTGTTTTATACAATTCATCATTAATCCATGAGTAAAGTGCACTTGTTTGAATAATTATTCCTTTCTCTATAGGAAACAAGTGTGCATGTAATTTTCCTGTGACTAAGTAATTAGCAATATCTGCAAACCAAGGAGTTTTAGTAGTTATTGAAAAAAGATATTCAACAGGAAAATTATCCTCAACTGGAGTATCATTTTTGACATTTTGAATTCTAGAAAAGAATTCAAAAATTGTGTTTTGTTTTCTAGGACAGTCTAGAATGGTGATATTGAATTCTTGTAGGAGTAATAACCATCTTGTGACTCTGCCATTAGTAATATATTTATTCATTAAATATATATGCAAAGTGATATGTATGAATAAAGGTTTCATAGTCGGTGATATAATGTCTAAATTTATTGATAGCATGAACAACAAATAGGAATTCTTTTTCAGTTGCAGTGTAATTTAACTTAGCAGGAGTCAAATTTTTGCTTGTGTAATAGATGGCATAGGGGATCAAATCATTTTTTCCTAATACAGATCCCAAAGTTGTATTTGAAGCATCTGTTGAAATATGAAAAGGTAGTTTCCAATTTGGACCTCTTAAGATGGGTGCTTCATAAATTTTTGTTTTTAAAGTTTCAAATTCCAATTGGAAATCATGATTACGACTGAATTCACAATCTTTGGTAAGTAACTTGAAGAGTGGGGATGATATTTTAGTGAAATTTTCTATAAATATTCTATAATACCCTGTGAATCCTAGAAAACTTCTAACATCCTTTTGACAACTTGGAATTGATAATTTGGAGATGAATTTAACTTTATATGAATCAACTTTAATTCCATCTCCTAAAATGTGATGTCCAAAAATAATTCCTTCAGTAAACATCATAAAACCTTTTTCATGACTGAATGAAAGATTAGCTTCTTTAAATATTTTAAGAACCTTTTCCAAATTCTCTAAAGCTTCTTCAAATGAATTCCCATAAACTGTAAAATCATCCATATATACCTCTACACAATCATGTATTAGATAAGAAAACATTCCTAGTATTGCCCTTTGGAATGTTGCAGGTGCATTGCACAAACCAAAAGGAAGTACTTGGTAGGCATAAGTTCCCCATGGACAGATGAATGTGGTTTTATCTTGGTCTTCAGGTGCTACCTGCATATGATTGTAACCACTAAAACCATCCAATAATGATAAATAATTCTTACCTGCTAATGTATTGAATACTTGATCTATAAAAGGTAAAGGAAAATGAACTTTTAGGATAGTTTTATTCAACTCTTGATAGTCAATGCATACCCTCCACTTACCATTATTTTTTGGTACAATCACTAAATGAGAAACCCACTGATTTTCTAAAATTGGGTAAATGAAGTTTACATTCAACAATTTTTGCAATTCTTCTTTCATAATTTCCCTAAGATTTGGATTCATCCTTCTTTGAAGTTGTCTGATAGGTTTACAATTTTCCTCAATGTATATGTGATGTATACAAGTCTTAGGAATAATTCCTTTCATTTAAGTGTATTCCCATGCATATGCAAAAGAATGTTGTTGTAATGTTTTGATTAAGTTTTCCTGTTGTATTCTTTCCAAGTTTTTGTTTATGTTCAAAGATTTTCTTGGAAATATTTCAACTGTAGAGTTGCCAAACTCTTCCATAGAGTATAGATACATATGCCTAGATGACAAATATTCAATATTGCATTGTTCTTGAAATTGATCATGTTTGTATTCTGAAGATGATTGAAAGTTTTCTATTGAATTTAAGATTTGACTATCTTCACTAATTCTTGAAATAGTAAAGAGAGTTTGTATATCATTATCATCATCAATCCATTCCTCATCTTCTAATTCTGTGATTTTTTTTGTTGGAGGATATAGAGTGAATTTATTTGTTGAGTTACCATCAGAGATATGCATGTCACCAGATCTACAACTAATGAAAGCATCAGTTGTAGCCAACCAAGGTCTTCCTAATATCAGTGTATGTCCTCCTAGATTGTTCTTACAGGTTAAAATCATAAAATAGACCAGATACTCCCAAGAATCTAAGGATACTGAGATATCTTCTAATACAGCATCTGGCTTGATTACATATATGTCTTCTAATTTTAGTAATGTAGGTGTATACTGAATATTAGGAAGCTTGAGTTGTTCCATGGTTTGTTTTCTCATGATGTTTATAACTGAGCCTAAATCAATCAATGTATTTGGAATTTCAATACCATTGATATATGTCTTTACAATTGGACTTCCTGGATCTAAATATTTTTGTATGGCATTTTTCCCATCACAATGTCTGCAAATTTTCCTACTAGTTGAATTCTTTTTATTTCTTTTGTTTTTCTTCCTGGTTTCTTCAGGCTCAACTCTATTATTTTTTTGGCTAGAATTGGAATCTCTTTAATGGCCTGTAGCAAGGGGATTTTGATACAAACATTTTTCAATTCATCTAGAAAATCATAATTGGACAACATTATATGTTCTTCTATCCCTCTATCAACTTGTAATATTTCAGGAAAACGAGGGTTAGAAATAGATACTGATGGTTTCTCTGTGATAGGATTTGATTTTATTGGTTCCTTTTTTTTTTCACTTTCAGAATTCTGGTTTTGAAGAGATGTTCCCTCTTCAAAAAATTTCTTTGTCTGTAGAGAATTTTCCTCAAAATTATCTTGTTCTTGAATAAAAATAGAAGGATTTTTCCTCTCTAATATTCTACCAGATCTAAGTTGAACATCATTAAGATCGAGTGGAGTAATCATGTAAGTTGGAAATTGTTGTCCTTCTATAATGTAGGCACTTTGAGGATTTTTATTATTAGGGTTTTTGTATCTCAAGAAACAATCCCTTGGCTGTGGTAAGGAATCAACACTTAAGACATTTTTTATATGTACGACACAATTACAATATCAAATGGCCTCTGTTTAACACCCTTGGAATTCAATTACTTAATACCCTCAATAATCTGATATAATGAAAGCATTCACAATGACATAAACTGTTGATATTCGAATGGAATGAAAAGAAGAAATATAAGGGAACTCTAAATGATACGCTGAAAACACAGAATCTAACACTTCTAAGTTTCAGACGAAATTCATGGAGAAATAAGAAACTCGAAATAATATGTTGCAATTGTAGAATCTATTACTTTAAAGTTTCATCAGGAGTTTCTAAAGAAAGAAGAGATGAGGTGAAGGAGTGCAAATTAAGGTGATTTAACTCTTACTCACAGATGTAATTAAGAGATCGATTGCTACATTACTTCACTTCATTCAAAGAGGAATAGGCACAGAGCGAAACATGAAAGATGTATCAACATCAATAGGTGTAGGAAACTTGATCTTCTTTCATTAATTTCTCAGAGAATTCAGTTCTAAACTAAAAGTCCTCCAGAGGTCCAAAAATCAGAACCCCTTTTCTTTATTTATCTCTCTTTAAATACATTAGAGTAGTTCGTAACTGCTGAAATTATTGAACTATTCGGCTTCCTAAACTATTAATATTACTCATGCAATTATAAAAAGAAAACAAATTGAAACTTTGAAATATGCTTCGTTTTGCTGAATCTGATGTTGCTGATGCATCCTCCCGAAGTGCCGAGGTGGCATTTCTGGTCATGATGCAGTGGCTGCATAGCTCTGTAACGACGCCTCCATGCCTGACTTGATCCAGTTGTCGTGCTCCTAATGGTGCCACTATACGATTTTCTTCCCGACTCTTCCTATGCCCTTGTGCTTTCAAACGTTGTCACTCGTATCACCTGCTACCCGACTCCACCTCTTCTCCTTTGTTCGGCGTTGGGTCACTTACCCAAGTTTGTCTGTCGCGTTCTAACTATTTCTTCATTGCCAAGGCGTTTCACCAGTTTCATGTTATAACGCTCTTTTCTTCTTTCGACACAGTTTAACACACGAAAATGCCTTACTTCCGGATTTGAAAACCTTTGGAATTCACCTTTGAAACTACGTCGCATCCACCTGCACATCACATTTCGCTTCTTTTATATTGTATTTGACACTTATATTCTAATTCTTGTGATGTGCACTATGTGGTTGGGTCCCATCAGGCATTTCACGTCGCACTTTAGAGACTTTAAAAATTATCTCCCTCGGTTATCCTTTAAAATTCATGACTTGGGATTTTTCGATCGGGCCCCACCACATCTCACATTGTGCTTCAGCGAGTATAACATTTACCTTAACCCTTAACTATTAAAACTAGTGATGTGCACTATGCGGTCGAGTCCCACTAGGCATCACACATTGCACTTCAGCCACTTTATCATTTACCTCTCGCGCCTGTCTTTTGAAACTTGTGGTTCACGACTTGCGATTTAATCTTCGCCATCCATCTCTCTGCTCCAATTCTGTGCTTTAATCCCAACCGTATGTTTTCCCCTTTGCGCCTCCTTCGGAAGTCTTAAGTTTTTAAGGGAAATGCACCATTTCTTCGCCTTTGGGAAATTAGCTCGTCTACTCCATGACGTAACCCTCCTGAACTTATTCGATTTTTAGTCACGCTAGTCCCTCCTGAGCTTGTGAATGAGCCTTTCTCGACCATGTCTGGTGTGCAATGTCCTACACGCACCCATCGGTCTGGCTCTTGAAATTTTCTGCATGTGACCGAGCCTGACTCGACCCACATTCCTATCTCATCATGTAATGTTAAATGTACAAACATATAAATCAAAATTCTTCTATGACACAAAAACCTTTACATTTTCTAACATATATGCTTTTTTTGGTGTTTTGAAAAATATTTCAAAGGTAAATGCAAATGAGCCACAACATCTGGCTCCACCTGGGGATAGTGCTTTCTTCCATGGAAGCACTAAGAACTACAAACTAGTGCCTTATCCATTGGGTATGGAGTCAAATATTGGTTGGTGACATATAAAAAATGAGAAATCCAGTATTTACAATGGTAGATTGTTGACTTTTAATGCTGGAAGTAATGCTTTAGAAATTGCCCATTCACAGGCAGTTGTACTGGCTCTCCATCTGGATCTTCAAAAATGAATGTGTTATTTGAACTTGCCTCAGATATTCTAAATGGACCGTACCATAGAGGATCAAATTTACCATGCTTTCCCTTGTCTTCTCCTTTGGTGTCCCATCTCAGTACCAGATCTCTTGCTTGAAAGAGAACTTATTTTTCTTTCCTGTCGAATATAGACTTCATCTTTTCCTAATAATTAATCAAATTATCCCTGACTTTGCTTCTGTTTTCCCTTGACTCAATTATTTTATTCAATCTACTTATCAGAGCATTAGGCTCTTCCTAAGCCTCTTGAAGGAAATAAATTACTGGTTTGGACAACTGAGTAGGAAACAACGCTTGAGTTCCATAAAATAATTCATAGGGGGACTTCCCAGTAGATCTCTTGGTAGTGACTCGAACTTCCCAAAGGGAAAAATTCAACTTCATATCCCAATCCTTCTGATTTTCAATGATTGTCTTCTTCAATATCCTGACCAATGTCTTGTTTGAGGACTCTGCCAATTCATTCCCTTGAGGGTGATATGCTGTGGAATGTGATAATATTACATTATATGTTTGAAAAAAATCAATGAAACGTGCAGAGTTGAATACTTGGGCATTATCAGTCACAATTTTGATGGGACACTTAAATCTGCTGAAGATGTTTTCCTCTAGAAACTTAATCACTACTTGGTCATTTTCCTTCTTCGTGGGTATTTCTTCCACCCATTTTGTAAAATAATTAGCGGCAGTCAGAATCCCCTTGATGGTGGATTTATCTCTCCAATAAAATCCAATGCCCATTTCCTGAAAGGTTCTTCAATAAATACGAGATGAAGGGTAATTTAGTAAATGTTCTTTTGACAATTCTTAATAGCACTTAAGCAACTTCCACTGGTACGCTTGCAACATACGCAAATAGAGTTTGGCCAGCTGGCTTTGACTTAAAAATTTTATAGTAGGTGACAACTATAATGTCCTCCACACAGAATTTCATGATATTGTTTGGTGACTTCAATAGATTCTCCTTCGGTCAAACATAACAGCAAAATACCAACAGGATCTTTCCAGTACAGCTTCGCTTCTACGATAACATATGATTGATTTGAGCAGGGCTCTGTACTTTTCTGTTTAGTGAATTGGTGAAAAATGTTGTGCATCGGGTAATGTACAATATCTTTATAACAAACAGAGCACAAAAATTTATATTGAATACCTGTTTTGGACTTGCTTTGACCTTCTTCACTAACAACTCCATCCACTGGTGCCAACAGATTAATTCCCAAGGCTTGAAAATTTGTCTTTGTCAACAACTTCGCTAACCCCTGTCCCCTGACTAGCTTGGTGGGTTTGATGTCCAAATCATACTCTTGGATTTTTGCTATCCACTTCCCCCTTTTTACTTCAACATCACTTTGGACCAACACGTCTTTCACAACAAAACTAAGAACATAAGCAGTTATTTGGGACTGTAACACATAAGTCCTGAAGGCTTTTAGTGCTTTGACCAAGGCGTATACCTGTTTCTCCAGAATATTGTATTTGAGCTTAACATCTCGGAGGACTTTACTAAAAAATGCAATTGGCTGCTCCTTACTATCTTCATTTTTTTGCAACAACACAACAACAATAGTAGTGGGGGATGCAAATGAGAATACCTGAAAGGCTTTTTGATAGTATGGACTAATCAGAAATGGAGCTTCCTGCAACACTTCCTTTATTCTAGCAAATGCATCTCTTGTTGCCCTATCCCATTTCACTTCTGCATTTTTCTTCAACATATCTGTTATACTCCTCACAATCTCAGCATAATTGGGTACAAATCTCCTCAGAAAGTTTATTTTTCCCAGGAATCTCTGGATATCTTTCTTGCTTCCGGGTAAAGGAATCGCCTGAATGGCCTCCACCCTTGCTGGGTCAATCTTCACTCCTTGTTTAGAAACTATGTGATCCAATAATTTACCTTCTTCTAAGGCAAATAAAGATTTCTTGGGATTTAATTATAGACCAAAATTTCTGCACTTTTGAAAAGTTTTTTGCAAATGCTCCAAGTGTTCATCATCCGACCCGGAGAAAACAGTTACATCATCCAGGTATATAACTACGAATCTGTCACCCACAAAGGCTATGTCGATGGCCCTCTAAAATGATGCACCTGCGTTCATAAGGCCAAATGGCATCCTCACATACATGAAGGTGCCCTAGGGCGTCGTGAAAGCAGTCTTCTGCTGATCTTCTTTTTCTACCACTACCTGATTGTACCCAGAAAATCCGTCAACCATAGACAACCTGTGAGCTCCTGACACCTTCTGTAAGACAATCCATTTTTGGCAAAGGATAATTATCTTTTAGAGATGCTCGATTCAGATTCCTGAAGTCTACATGCAATCTTATCTCTCCATTCTTCTTTCTAACGAGGAGACAAGGTAGAAATCAGGTCTAAATATGGAAGGGACCTGTTTACAGGACCCAAAATTTTTCACTTCTTTTTCGATTAGAGCTAGCAATAATGGATTGATATTTCTGAGCTTCTCTCCGTGTTGTTTGGGTCCTTCTTTCAAGGGAATATTATGTTAAGTTACACCTTTGTCATATGTTTTTAGTTCTTCATATGACCAAGAAAAGACATCTATATATTTCTTAAAGAGATCAATGTATCTTTCTTTGTAGTTTTTGGGAACCCCTTTGAACAATTTCACTATTTTGGACTCTTGCTGAGTTCCCAAATTACAATCTTCCATCTCTTCTTCTTGATGCGTTTTCTTCGAATCAACAACAACATCATTAGCATCGAATAATATTTCAAGGGGAACCAACCCTCTTGGGAGCATATTATCTTCCAATTGGATTATATTCTGTTCACCTATTGACTGCTTGAGGTTTTTTTATTTCTGCTCTCTTGTTTGTTTGTTCTTCCTCTTGGTTTATCTCAGCATCTTCAAAGTTTCCAATCATTGTCAGGAATTGATTTATCTGTTCTCATCATCAAACACCAGCCAATGTTTCACATTGTCAGGGATAGAAGGTATATTCCTAACTTCAATTTCATACCTTAGCCTGGTATTTATGGGAGGTTTGAAGGTGCTAGCTGTAACTGCTAAAGAATTAGCCAATCTATTCTCCTCCCTCAGAATATATGGAAGATTGAAGGCTTCAAAATAGTTTTCTATAAGATCCCAAACTTCATTCCTGTACGATATTAATCTCGGATGCTTGGTTTGACAATGATTCTTGATCTACCTTATTATCAACTCAGAGTAACCATAAATTGAAATACATTGAACCCCCATCTACTTATAAACTTGAAGGCTTGAGATTAAGGCCTCATATTCAACCACATTGTTTGTCAAATCAAATTCTATTTAAAAAGAGAATGGCATGAGGTTACCTTCTGGTGATATTAGCAAGAATCTGACACCTGCGCCTTCCTTGGAGTAGGCACCATAAAAGTATCACTTCCAAATATCCTTTGAGTGCAGCTCATTATTTAAAACTACTAAAGAGAATTGCCTCCCTGTGTCTTCAACAAATTCTGCATCTTCATGCAGCATGAAACAAGAAAGATCTTTTGTTTCTTGACTATAAATGGGGGAATTTCCTGCATCTTTCTTAGAGGTGGTGTTAGTATGAATCTTTCGTCGGAAAAGACCACTTTAGTTATGCATAACAAATAGCCCTAAAATAAATTATGGCTGTCAATATCTTTAAGTCTGCAATTAGTTAATCCAAATAATGCTGCACAAATCCAGATCTAAGCATAAAAGACATTAAGCAGTAAAAATAAAATGTGGCTCCATGCATCTAATAGACAAGACAAGAACAATGTATTTGAAATAATTTTTTATATTAAAAGGGGGAACTTGAGAGGAAAACAAGAAAGGTGTTTTCCAGTTCTCCTCAATGTGATGGGTTCTTGAAAGTCCTCAGCATTTCAGATCTAAAATTTCTCTCTCTTGTTGGTGTAGAAAACCCAGACAAACATAGAACTCAATGTGAGTTCACAAAGCAAAAATGGAGAATGTGACCAAGTGTATAGATCTAGAGTGATCTAATGCAATGAAAGGTGACTAATGAATGGGGAAAACCCTTCTATTTATAACAAAATATTAGGGTGATCTAGAACTTGGTGCATGAATAAAATATTATTGATAAAGTTCTAGAACCACCCTTTAGGAATATTTTATTATATTTGTTGGAGGGAAAAGGATTTTTGACTTGGGTCAATTCCTTTATTTATAAATAATAAATAAATAAATGATTTATTTACTATTTTAAGGAAATGGTGGGAATATAATTAAATAAATAATGATTTATTTAATTATTTATAAATGATTTAGTCAAATTTAACTAGGAATGTTATTTAAATAGGATTTAAATAACTTATTCCTAGGAAATAATCAAATAAATAAGGATTTATTTAATTGATTTCCTTGTTTTGGGTTAAATATGACCAGGAAATATAAACAAATATAGATTTGCTTATTATTTCCTTTTGGGGTTTCCTGTTTAGACCATAAACAACTTAATAAAGGTGTTTTACTAAGTTATTTCACATAGTGAAAGCAATTTTACTTAGGGTAAAATTGGTCTTACATGGTGTACTTGGGTTCATCTAATGATAGTAGGTTAGATGACCAAAAAATGGTGTAACGGGTGGTCTTCACAAACCTTGTTTCCCTGTACAATCTCCTTTCTTCCCCATTAAAAACCGAAATGATGGCATAAGTGAAATCTAACTTTAGTACACCTCCCAACTTATCTCCCCAAGACCTTGACAGGAGCATTCCAAACCTGGCTGGGATGTCTGCAACCACTACATCCATGACTATACTCTTTGCTGGGATTTTTGCCAACGAAACCGCTACATCTTTAATCAACGTAATATATTTCACCCTTTTGGAATCGAATGAATAAAAATCCCTATAAGGTTTGGTAATATGTAGTTTAAGCTCCTTCATAAGAGGCAATGGCATGAGGTTATGGGACGCTCCCGAGTCCGGCATGCAATTATGTAGAGTAAAATCATGAAATAACAAAGAAATATAGAAGGGTGGAACATAAGTATCTACTTCTTCTACATGACGGCCAAAGGTGACCACTGGATTTTCTTCTTGTAGGTTCACCGTGTCACTTATATCTTCCACCTTTCTGAGATTAATAAACTCTGAAATTTCTTTCTTGTAAATTGGTATTTTAGCCAATTATAGAAGAGGTACCTGAATTTTAACCTTCTCCAACTCTTTTGCCAAACTGAAGACATGAGTTTGATTAACAACTTTTTCAGGTTCTTCTTCACTCTTTCTAGAATCTGCCACTTGTTTGGGTACAGGAACAACTCTCTCCAAAATATTAGTGTCAGCTGATTTGTCTTGGGAAGATTCAGCCTGCTGCACATTTGTTCTCTTAAGTGAGTTTGTCGGTTGTTTCCCATTACTGACCTGTTTCACAGGGTCCTTTTGTTTTGGAGTTTCCATTGGAGGAGGAATGGAACCTTGTTGCTCACCTACATTATCCTGCACTCTAGACCTATTTCTAGACCTTAAATCATACTTTTTATGTAACTCAACTCGCATGAAGTCTGTATATTGTCTACAGTACTCATACATCTCATCTTGATCAAAAGCTACTTCTACTTTAGCATATTCTCGCTCATAATCCTCCTCTTCATCCCCTTCTATTGTGTATATAGCAGATAATTGATCCTCGGCCTCCCTTTGGTCATCTTCTGCTGGCTCTGCAGGTGTTGCCTATGTATACAACGACACTTCAACCTGGTCTTGATCTCTTCTTTCCCTCTGCAAAATTTGCTACGGATGTCTTTTGAATTGAGGGTTGAATCCCCCTCAGTTTTGTTGTACGTGCCTTTGGGAGTTTTTATTTTTCACTTCCATCTTAGATAGCTTATTTGTCATATTTTTTATCACCCTTTCCATATATTCTATCCTCGGATCTTGTGATGATTCTTCTTTTTCTTTCCCCTTCTCTTGGAATGGTTCTTTCCCTTTTGCATTTCCAGCTGCAGTCATATTAGCTTCAATCTCTAAAGTGCCTGTCTGTATCTGCTCAATAGTAGGGGCTCTTATTTATCTCAATGTAAAGCTAAAATCAGCTTCAAAATCCCCAGCAAAAACTACCTTTGCTCCTACAGGAGGGGGCTTCATATCAACAGGTAAACTATTTTACAATTTGTTGAATCTTTTTACAAACTCAGAAATGTCTTCATTAGGCCTTCTTTTAATTGCATTAAACTCTGTCAATGAGTAACCATGATCTCTGTTTTCTCCCCATATTTGAGTGAATATATTTTCTAACTCTTCCAAGTTATTTATTGAACCATTTGGTAAACCTTTGAACCATTTTCTAGCCTCTCCATCTAGAGACTTCACAAATAGTCTCATTACAACATCCAGGTGTTCTACATTCAAATTCTCAGCAAAAGTGCAAAATAAAGGTAAATTTTATTCTACAGTTACTTCATTTTCTCCAGTGAAATGATGAATTAATTTGAGGTATTATTGAGGCATGGCGTTCATTGGTTGTGCAAGATTTAGTGGAGCATATTTGTTCAAAACAAGGGTTGGTGCTACCATATTTACGCCTTGGTTAACTGCTCCTTGGGTAGTTGAGGCTGATGAACCTGCTGTGAAAGTGAATGAAGGTGGAGGTAAAACTGATATGGGAGTGGGTTGATGAAAAATGGCAGAATAACCAGCAACTATGTTTGGTTGAGCTTGAGTGAAGGTAAAAGAAACAGACTCAAAATAATGTTATTCTAACTCAGGTCCTTGAAAATGAATGGGTGTGGAAGGAGAATCTTGTTCCAAGAAAGAGAGTTCCTCGGAAATATCTTCAAACAAAGGGTTATGAGAACTATTGCTAGGAGCATAAAATGTAGGATTAGGTGTTGAAGGAGTTTGAGGTTTCTGAGCCTTTTTGGAAACCAATATTTCTAGATATGACAAAGTAGGGACTATCTGCTATGAGGTGTTCGACCTTGTGTGAGGTCTTTTGAAAGCCATAATTTTGAAAATAATAAATACAACCCAATATTTCCTCCTCACTGAACAACCAGAGGAAATAATGTGAAAAACCCATAGAAAAATAAACTTCGTTTCTTCATCCCCGACAACGGCACCAGAAAATGTTGTATCTCAAAAAAAAATCCCTTGGTTGTGGGAAGGAATCAATGCTTAAGACGTGTTATAGATGTAAGTCACAATTACAATATAAAATGGCCTCTGTTTAACACCCTTGGAATGCAATTACTTAATACCCTCAATAATCTCATCTAATGAAAGCCTTCACAATGCCATAAAATGCTGATATTCGAATGGAATGAAAAGAAGAACTGTAAAGGAAACTATAAATGGTATGCTGAAAACACAAAGTCTACCACTTCTAAGTTTCAGAAGAAATTCATGAAGAAAGAATAAACTCAAAATAATATGTTGCAATCACAAAATCTATTACTTTAAAGTTTCATCTGGAGTTTGTGAAGAGAGAAGAGATGAGGTGAAGGAGTGCAAATTAAGGTGTTTTAACTCTTACTCACATATCTAATTAAGAGACCGGTTGCTACATTACTTCACTTTATTCAAAGAGGAATAGACACAAAGTGAAATAGGAAAGACGTATCAACATTAAAAGGTGTAGGAAACTTGATATTCTTTCATTAATTTCTCAGAGAATTCAGTTCTGAACTAATAGTCCTCCAGTGGTCCAAAACTCAGAACCTCTTTTCTTTATTTCTATCTCCTTAAATACATCAGAGTAATTCGTAACTGCTAAAATTCTTGAACTATTCGGCTTCCTAAACTGTTAATATTACTCATGCAATTATAACAAGAAAACAAATTGAAACTTGGAAATATGATTCGTTTTGCTGAATCTGATGTTGTTGATGCGTCCTCCCGAAGTGCTAAGGTGGCCTTTCTGGTCGTGACGCAGTGGCTGCACAGCTCTGATATGATGCCTCCATGCCCGACTTGATCAATTTTTCGTCCTCCTAATGGTGCCGCTATACGCTTTTCTTCCCAACTCTGCCTATGCCCCTGTGCTTTCAAATGCTGTCACTCATATCACCTGCTACCCAACTCTGCCTCTTCTCCTTTGTTCTATGTTGGGTCACTTACTCGAGTTTGTCTGCCGCATTCTGCCTATTTCTTCATTTCCAAGGCGTTTCACCAGTTTCACGTTATAATGCTATTTTCTTCTTCCGACATGGTTTAACGAGATAAATACCTTCGAATCTATGCCCTCCTCCCCTGCAGAACACATTATCTTGGTTGTCATATTTCTTTAGTTTTATCCTCTTGTGTATATTAAGTCTTACGTTACGCTATATTTACCTTTCACCTGAGCATCTTGTCGCTAATTGTACCTTACCGATATCGTTGTCTTTAACGAAATTAAACACAAGGTGCAATCGGGCCCCTACCATGCCCGTGCTCGCCGAATATCGCCGCAGCCGCCATTTGTTAAAACTATCGCCGATGTGCGCTGTGGTTGAAGTCACCAAAACATCGCACGTAACGCCCGGCCACTTGTCATTTTACCTCTAAGCTATCTTGCCAAACTTTGATTAATCTTAATGTCCATCCTGCTACTGATTCGCCTTTGATTCCTTGTGTTTTCCCCGCCTCCTCCAGAAGTCTTAAGTTTTTAAGGGAAATGCACCATTTCTTTGCCTTTGGGAAATTAGCTCGTCTACTCCACGACATAATCCTCCCTAACTTATTCGGTGTTCTGTCGCGCTAGTCCCTCCTGAGCTTGTGAATGACCCTGACTCGACCCTATCCAGTGTGCAATGTCCTGCACGTGACCGAGCTCGACTCGACCTACCTTCACATCTCATCACATAATGTTAAATGTACCAACATATAAATCAAAATTCTTCTATGACACACAAACCTTTACATTTTCTAACATATATGCTTTTTTTGGTGTTTTGAAAAATATTTCAAAGGTAAATGCAAATGAGCCACAACAGGGGTTTGGAAATGGTTGGGTAGATAGTTTATTTGGTATTTGTGGAAATGGTAATGAAAGTTTTGGATTTTGGTTTTGGAGTTAGGGTTGTTGATTATGTTGAGGAATTTGTTAGGGAGGATAGTTTGGATATGATGGAGGATATGGGTAGTATTGAGAATATATACCATAGGGATTTTTCATTCCTTGTGCCCAAGATTGAGGTTGGGAACAAGGTTGTTGCCAATAATTCTAATTATTTGGTGGGGTCTGAGTATACATTTGGTTGTTAAAACCTTGAGTTTGTGGCCCTTGCCATGGTCTTATAGAGACAAAGCAAAGAGATTCTGCTGGATTTGAAGTTACTTCTTCTTGAAAAACAACCTTAAGACCTGGAAATGAAGGGAAACTCTTAGTTTCATTATTTTCTGAGAAAATCACATAGGTCTCTATGACTTTTACATCAAGAGGACATTCTCTTAAAGCATGCTTCTTTCTGCATTTAGGACAGAAAATAGCTAAGGCATTAGTTTCAGCTTTCTGCTTGTTTTGTAATTTAAGGGTGTCTATTTGTTCACTAATACTCCCTAAAATGTATGTTTTAAATTCATCAAGAATATTTCCATTTTCTGCCCTACATACTGTTCCAGTTGCAGATTTATTCACTCTAGCAAGAGAAGGATCTCTTGGATTTTTCCCAGTTTTTTATTTTCCCCTTGAGAGATGAATACATAATTCAGCAATGTCAGGTAATGTGAGTTGGGAGATATCTCCCTTCCCCATCATGTTGAGAATGTCTATCCACTCATCTCTAATGGTTTTTAACAAAAGAGCTTTTAAAGTATCTTGATCTAAGTTATCCATTTTAGATCTTTTTATGTTATAATTGAATCTTTCAATTAGATCCTCCAAATTCTCATCCTCTTTTTGCATAATTTTGAATACTTCATCCTTATGATTAATAGGTATTCAATAATCCAAATATCTCTCTAAAAATGCTCTTTTCATTTCCTTCCATGTCCTAATAGATGGTGTGACTAAACCCATGGACTATTTTAAAGCTGCTCCTTTTAGTGTTGTGGGAAATAACTTAAGTTTTTTAGAGTCTTGTAAGTAATCATAATATCTACACAAAAATTCAAATTCAAACAAAAAGGTTTCAGGATCTTCACTCTTTAATCCATGGAAATTTGGAAGAATAGAGGGTGAAATCATTTTCATTGTGGCATTTGTATCCCCATCAATTATAGGAAATCCAAAAGAATGTCATTTTCCCTATTTCTTCTGTTTTCTTCACCTCCTCTACCTCCTCCTCTGTTCCCTCTACCTCGTCCTCCACCTCTTCCTCCTCCAAACAGTAAATTTTCTCCATTTAGAATTTCTCCTTCTCCTTCTCCTCCTTATCCTCTTCCTGCCATTATAGATTCCTCAGAGCTAATATAAGGTTCTATCTGTAAATTTAATTGCTCTTCCTCTGGTTCTTCTATCAATGGGATATTGAAGAAAGGTTCTTCTTCTTCTTCTCCACTAAGAATTTCTAACTCTTCAGCTAGAATTTTTTCTCCTGTAGAGGTGAAAAAGTTTACTCCTTCTGTTGAAGATATAGGATCTTCTTCCTCTAAGACTACCTCAGCGGATGAAGTAGGAGATCCTCCTTATTGTATTTATGAACTTATGACTTCAAGAAGTCTATGTCTAATGAGGTATGTAATATGAGTTTGAGATGGTGGTGTATCACTATGTGGTCTAGGTGGTGTGAGTGGTGTTGTTGGAATTAAACTTCTGCCTCTATCTATGAATCTACCCCTAGAATCTCTTTCTCTATGCATATAATTTTTTTTAGATGTAAGAAATGATGTTACCTAATTACACTTCCTCGAAAATGACGCCAAAATTTTTAGCCAATTTAATGTCTTAAATTGTTCAACATAAATTATCAACCGGGGTTTGTAATCTGATGAAGTGTGGTGCACTATATATGCTTATGTAACCTTCTTCTTACTTCGTTGTATATATTTTTATGTTGTTTTGGGGGATTTTGTTCTTTATGTCTAAATGTTAATTTTAAGAAATGAAAACTATGAAATGAATCAATTGAATCTAATGAAATTTAAATGTTAAAAACTAACTTTGAAAGAAGGAAGAAAAGGAAGTGTTCTTCAACTATTCTAATTTGCATAAAAATGAATCAAACTTTAGATGGTTAGAATCTGATCTAAAAACAAAGCATCTATTCTAATCTCTTTGAGCTTTTGAAAATTAAAGTTAATTCTAATCTATCTTAACTTAGTTCTACTCCATGTATTGAAATATGAATCTTATGACTGAGAATTGAAATGACAATGCTAATCTAAATGAAAGCAGATTCAAAGGAAAAAAACAACTATTGTATGATCAATTACCCAAGCATTCAATATGGAAGTATGACAGAGTCACCCTCTTGACATGATTTACAAGCAATTGATTACACTTTAGTTTTGAAAAATTAATCTAAGAAATCATTTAAATAACATGTAAAGAAAAAATCAATTATTGTATAGGTTAAATAATAAAGCATCCAATTTGGAAGTATGACAGAGTCATCTTCTTGGCATGATTTACAAGCATTCAATTATACATTTAACTAAGGATCTAATCTAGGAAAGCAGTGTAAAGACATGTAAAGGAAAACTCAATTATTGCATAGGTTAAATACTCAAGCATCCAATTTGGAAGTATGACAAAGTCACCTTCTTGGCATGATTTACAATCATCCAATTATACATATAATTGAGGATATGATCTAATAAAGCAGTGTAATAACATGTAAAGAAACTAAAAAACTATGAGCTCTAGTGCCTCAAACACAATCCAATTGGAAAATAGAAGAATCTAGTTTGTTGAGATGTTATAGGAAAGTAAAGATTACACAGTAATTCTAAAACTAATACTAAGAAATCATTCATAAATTTAATATGTGATATTAATCTAAAAGCTGCAACACAATATGAATCTACTTATGAATTGACAAAACAGAGAAAATGAATTTAAAATAAAACAACTAATGGAAAACCTCCTCTTGTGTAAGGGCCCTCTGCGACAGAATAGGTTGAGATCCTAACAGACTATACACGCATTAAGAAGAAACCAGAACCATGAACATGACCTTCGTATTATGAAAAATACAGATTCTAAATCATACACATTTTTTACAAAAAATTAAGACTGTCTTCGGTCTTCAAACAACCGGTATTTAAACAAAATAAAATGTAACTGTCATGAGCTAATTCTGCCTACAGATGGCGATTACAACCGAAAAACATAGAAGAAAATTCTAAATGGTTAACTCTTGATTTTCTACGTCAGAGAAAATCAAGAGTTCTTCACTCTCGACTTATGTCCTTTGACCATACTTTGACCACGATCACATGCACCTTTTTCTATTGATTTCGACCAAGTGGATAGGACGAAATCCATATATGGATAATTCTGGAGATGCCCATGTGGATCTCTCCTTTATTCGCTCCTCGGAACCTATCAAACCATAAAAGTAGCTGCGAAAACAACAATTAGCTGCAGAATAGGCTACGTTATGTACCTGAGTTACAAAAATCAATTCAAATAACAAGAACATCAAAATATAACATAGAAATCATTCAAATGAAATCTCTGAGATAACACATGTCATTTATCATTGATTGGAGTGTATGGATTTATGAAAAGGTAAGGAAAAGTGATGAGAAAGGATGTCAGAGAAAGGACAATTCTGAGGTTCAACATATGCTTATGATGCCTACATCATATCAACAACATGGATTTATTTTTTGAGCATTTAGGACACATTCCATATGATATCCTTTTGGTTCAACATGCTTCCTTCTCCAAACTTGTCTACCTATCTTTTCTTGCTTGGTAGTCATGGTTTTAGCTTGTTTATCAACCCAAGTTAAGTTACAATCACGAGCCATATGTCCAATCATTATGGAATTTGAAGCATTCCAACTTGTTTATCAATGAGGAGACATGAATTATTCTTTTAAAGTTACTTTTAGGAGGCTGATGAGGGCCATTATAACTGTCCTTATCGTATTCCCTACAATCCATTGCCTTGTGCCCAAAATTTGTACAAGAATAACAATAACCAAAAAATATATTTTGGTACCTAGAGGATAGAGCTTACCTTGATGAACTTCTGAAGTATTTCTACCTTGAGATACTTTGATGATATCCATTTCCTCTTGCATTCTTGACACCTTCTGCATACCTTCTTGGAGTAGGGTTTATTTTAAGGTTATATTGATTAATCTCCTTACTTTTTCTGGAACTAGGGGCATCAACATTACTTCCAACTTTCTCCACATCCTTTTTGTTAGGGATGGCATCATTTTTTCTTGAGGGTTTACCTATATAAACAAGACCTAATTTATCAAGGGGAGATATTTGATGACTTAGGATGTCATCCAAGGTTTGTGAACTTCTTAGATTCTTATTCAATTGATCAACTTCTTTTCGTAGGGTATTAATTAATAACTTCATCTTCTCACATTCTTCATCCCTCTTTGCTAGTTGGTTCTCCATTTCTTCCCTCATGCTTGTTTCTTCACATGTTTGAGCCTTGAGTTGGTATTACATGGCATTCCTTTCCTTTTCTTCGTCACCAACTTGTCCTTCCAGGAAGGTCAAACCTTCCATCACTATTTTATCTACTTATGATTGTTTCTTTGATTCTTCTAGTTGAGATTTAAGGGAGGAGACTTATTTATTATATTGGCCAATTTATACTTCAATTTTGCTCAATTTCTCATACATTTTTTTAAGATGATTTGTTAAATTGTATTTGTTTTTTCTTTGTCTAATTCATTTTTCATGGATATAACTTCTTGGTGATGTCTCTTCTTGTTTTGCTGCAATTCTTCCTTATGTTTGTTGAGATACTCATCCTTTTCATGTACTTGATACTTTAAAAGATTAACTTCCTCCTTTGAATTTTCAAGGTCATAATCAACATTTTTAACCTGCTTCTTGAGTTCCTCATTTCCCCTTTTTAGAGGGCTTATCTCTTCCAGAGAAATTACAACCTTTATCTTGAGGTCTATTTCAATTTTAACTTCATATATTTTTTCATCATCATCTTATTTTATGGAATTGGAGTCTTCATATTTGCTTTCATTTGTCTTCTCTGGTTCATTTTTATGTTCTTTTCCACCATCTTCTTAATCAGAGGTCACGACCAACAATAATTTTGAGTGAAGATTTGTTGATGAACATTTCTCTAATTTGACCTTTATAGGATTTTTTAGGCCATTCAAGATAGATTTAATATCTACTACATTATGTTCCTTGGGATCTTCTTCTTCTTTTGTGCTTTCGGTAACCATTGATTCTTAGACTTCAAAACCTTGAGCCATTAAGAAATATTTCATTCTTTCCTTCCATATTTCAAAGTTTCCATTGAACAACAAAGCTATCCCAATTTAATTATCCACTGAGGAGGTGACACCTTCGAAGGTTTTGAAAGCCTTCTTCCTTGAATTTTTCATTTTTCTTCTAAGGATCTACCTTCTAGTTGTTAGGTTGTGAGAGAAGGTATTGGCTCTGATTCCAATTGTTGGAAATAATGAGAGGGGGGTTAATCAATATTTATTTTACAATTATTACTTTACCAATTAAGATCACTTAGATAAAACACAAAATGAACAACAACAAGATAAATGATTTTATTAAAAATAAATTGGTGAGGACTCCAATCCTCTTTAAAACAAATCACAAGCTCCAAGTTGTTAGAAAATTATATATTATGGATCAATGCAACACATAAAATATACGGAAAATACAAGCACACAAAAAACACATAAAACTAGAGAGACACAGATATACGTGGTTCACCCAGTTTGGGCTACATCCACCCTGAACAGCCAGTCCTTCCTTTCTATTATCCAGCCAAAATGGAGAGACAAAACCTATAGCAGATCCTCTGTAATATCCTATGTTCTCTCTCACAGTCTCCCTCTCTGTTTCTCGCTCTAAGAATACACATATAATACACAGCCGCAATACAATGCCCTCATAAAAGTGAGGGGTTTCCTTCTAGGGAAAAAAACCCTAATCTAAACATAACTTCTACCATCAGATCATTTGCCTAATGAACGGCGGTTGACTAGAAGTGCTATGCTTTTACAAGGCAATTCATCTATTTTTAACCCGAAACGCGCCCAAAGCCTTCACCAGGGGGACTCATGTGCCCCCCTGGACCCCCCACGACAGCGATTAATTACGGGCGGCGTTGCCGCCCCTTTTAAGGTACCGGGGTCCAATGCTATGATACAAAGTAAACAAGATAATCAGGCTCCACACCCAACACAAGTTGTACAAAAATTTATTTTAGGGCTCCAAACCTAAGGACACCAATCCCAAAACCAAATCAACAAAGACAAATTATAGGGCTCCAATCCTTAGATGAAGACACCAATCTTCAATCTGACTAGGCTCCAACCTGTACTATACCACCAAGCTCCAAATTGGTTTACTTGAGGCCTCCAATCCTCTAGGAATCCAACCCTCTTATCCGGCTTAGGCTCCAACCTAGTCTTCTTGAGGAATCCAATCCTTAGCTTCATATTTTAATGTGCTTTCAACAGTTCTTCAAAGATTCACATATCTTCTACAACCCAAATATTCCCTCCAATATTTCCTTAAAAATCCCCTCAATCAATCTTCAAAACATTTTTTTCATCAATGACAAATTTAGTGATCTCGCAATATTTCCAAAACATATTCAACAAGTCTTAGAAATCATCTTCACACATCTTCAAGAATATATTCAACTAAGGGTCTTGTTGGATTGAGGGGTCCTGACCCAGGTTCAGAGTTTATCGCGCAACCAACAAACCCTCCAACTACTGGCCCTTTCGGCAATGACCTGCTTGCGCAGATCAAAGTCTCACTCGAAGCAATATGGGGGGGGGTTGTGCTGGAACCAATTTTCTGCACCCTGAGGGAGAAATTGATGTGGTGGCCCTAAACAGGTTTATAACAGAACTTTTTGCAGATCAGAAACAAATACATGCATATATAAATCAAGACCTATCAGATCAGATTATCGTAAATATAGATAATGCATATAACAAATGGATTGCAGATCAACTTCGTCGCAGACATATAATAACAGAATCATATCTTCACAATGAGAGGTAACTTAAGTAGATCTATCCGTTTACTTAACCATCAAAATATATTCATGCATAAAGAACAGATTTACTCACACAGATATAACAGAAGTAAAGCGATCTCAAAGTGATAACAATAAACAGATAGTTCAGACACATAACACAATTGCTTCGCCAAAAAAAGCCTTTGTATTATATTCAAAGAGTTAGGTATAGTCAAAATTTCCCCTTAAAATTACCCTTCCCCGCACACAGCTAGCGGAGTCCACACACAGCCAAGATTAGGTCTCCGATCACACAGCCAGTAGGAGCCTTTCTACCCAACCTAGACTTACAAAATGTATCACTAAATCATAAACGTACTTAGATCCAAAACATCATGATTCCACTTACTAGACTCGATCTATCTATTTATATTCATC